>KK116698.1:1033456-1046802 GCA_000611955.2 Stegodyphus mimosarum | reverse complement strand
TTTTTTTTTTAGAATAACAAAAATCTTTAATTAAATCCAAAAATTCTAAAATGAAAAGGAAGAAACTGCTGAGTGCAGTTTCTTCCTTCAACTCTGTATTATTCTTCAAACTGAAGTATTCTTCAAAGACATGTATAGTAATATGTAAATACCTGGTTGTTTATAATTTCAGCCTTTACTATGATTTCTCATTTCTATTTCCTCACCAGAATGCAAATCCCTTAGAAAGTTTTTAAACTTAGGTTTTTGGAGTGTGTGTAAAATAGGATGTCTTTCTGACCTTTGCATTAGTTCCTGCCAGCTCTGATAATTTGTAATTATTCGTCTTTGCATTATCTCTGGCGACATTTGAATTTGTTATGACGATAAAGTTCCTGAGCTAGCTCAAGTTAAAATTATGTTGTATAGTCTTTGACTACTAGTGCACATGTTAAGTTCAAATTTGACTTTTCTTGTTTAATTATTTCAAACGAGCTGTAATTGGTTTTCTTAGCTTAAGAACATGCATTTATGTTCTAAGTTATTTTTAAATATGTCAAACCTTTATGAGTTACTTTCAGACATAATGATAATTTGCTTCAAGTCTGTAGGGGTGGGGTGGGGGTAGGATTATTTTACGTTTGGCAGATCAAGTAAACCCTCATAGGTACATTGCGGAGAGTTTGACAAGTTAAAAGGTAAAGCATGCAGAAACTGGTGAAAACATTGGTTTGGGTGTTGAAACAAATTTCTAATTGTTAGAAAAGACGCTTAAAGAGAAAGAAATCGATATAAATTAACCAAAATGTCTGGGAAGGCTTCAAATTAAAAAGATGCATAAATATTTTGTTGAGTGTTGTTGCTAGCTTTTAATGTGTAATTATCCGAATATCGTTTAAGAATCAATGTCATAAATTACATGTATTTTAAATAGTGAAAATTTATTAGATTGTCATTTTAATAAGGATTTTTTAACAAATATTATTAAAAAATAAATCAAATTTAATAGTGGCCATGCAAATCCATAATGACTAAAGTTATCTAACTATCTAATTTAATTATTTATAACTGCCTGCTTACCCTTAAAAATTAAAGCGAGTTATTGCCTTTCATTAATTCTTACCGTGGTCAGAAGGTAAAACACAAAAATGTAAAAATTCATCTAAAACTTATTTTTTCCATCTAGTGAGACTTAAAATAATACAAAACAGCTTATCACCTCTGTTGCTTTGGCGGCTTAGTGGAACCTTAAAGTACATTAATTGTGTTACAACCCTTGGAACTCTACATGAAACTACGACACTAACTGCGTCAGACAGAGCCCAACTAACTTTCAAAACTTGCCACCTACATCAGGCCTTTCAGGTTTGTTATCAGCAAGTCTCTCTCTAGGCTAGCAGCAGCAGTGGCAAAAGACAATCTTTTGTTATGAATCATGCTGATTATGATTTTACTTCTCACTTTAACTTATATCGCTTGACATAAAATATACCTGATATGTACTAAACCTCTAAAGTGAGCAAGTGACAAAATGAGACATAAAAATAATCGAAATAAAGCTAACTATTAGTAAAACATAATCTCACTTATCTTCTTTCAAATATGTCCAACTATTACAAGTGCGAAATATTTAATGCTACTTGATAAATTTCATAAAGTTTATTTTACTCTCGAACCTATTGATAATTATGATAATTAAGCTATGTTTAGTAATAATGCTTCCTACTCATGGGTCTATTTTATTTTTAGGGTGGTATTACAAAAGTGAAGTTTAGGCATAGATAATATTTTAAACTGAGTTTATTCAGTTCCCATTTGCTCATAGATCCTTAATTTTTTTTTATTAATGGTCCTTAAAAGTCCTTAAAAGTGCTTAATTTATGTGTGTAGAAATGTGTATGAACCCTGCTCTAGTGCAGAAAAGGTTAGGGAGAGTAATGCTGTATGGAGTGAGTTAGAATTGCTTTACCATTATGTTGATTACTTTTCAGCTCTCTTCCTTCAATAGAAAAGATATTTAAGAAAGCGTGTGTTCAAAATGCATGATTCTGTCATGTATGACAATATCAGAAATAAAAGCTTAAGAAATTTCTTAATTAATAACTTAAATAAATAAATAAGTACCTACAGTTAGCAAGAAAATAGAAAAGAAGAAGTGATTTATGCTTTTAATATCATGAAGAAAGAAGAAATTGCAAAATTAGAGAATTCAGTTTTAGAAAAGTAAAACTACCTTTCCGCTTTCACCATCAAGAAGTATAAAAAATAAATACAGTATATTTTCATTTGTAAACCAAAAATTTTTAGTAAATTTTTTATGACCAATGCTGGGTTTGTATTTGAGTTCAACATTATTTATAATAATGTGATCACAAAAATGATATGAATAGGTTGAATAATTGAAAAATATTATTTTTTTATTTAATCCTAATTAATTTTTTTAATATCATTAGTCATCTTAAAACTTTCTAACAGTTCTCAGAGCCTGTGGTTCAGGCAAATCTAAGTGAATGTCATTGTCTTCAATTTTACCATTAATCTCATTGTTGTTCACCTTGTAGATTCTGCCATGTGCTATGTAAAAGATGACACAACTGTTACATTGAAGCCTGATTTAAAACTAGCAGTATATGCAGTCATTTTTATGTCTTAATATCTCTCACTGCATAGCTGAAATAATGAACCATATTTTACTCACAAAGAGTACAGCTGAGGAGGAAAGAATCTTGTAAAAATTGCTACCACAACTTGGAGCCCAAATAAAATTCATCAAATATTCCCAGAGCATCAAGTGATGCATATGACCAAAAATTAATAGAATATGGAAATTATAATCACCAAAATGCTCTTTTCACATTGCATTTACCTTGTTTTTTCGAATGAAAGTTAATTGAAGATGAACTGGCATAGATCATGATAATCGCAATCACATAACTTCTGGTTGAGTGAATAGGTTGATATAGATTCGTATATCAGGGCCACTATGGGTTCATATATAAAATTTTTTATAACCACCCTGTATATACCCACCACTCCTACCCAGTCATTATTTTTATTATTGTTCATTGTAGTTGTATACCTCCAATTACAGAAGAGGTTTAGTAATATATATTTGTATTTTGGCAATATCAGATTTAAAAAAAAATTGGACAAATAATAAATCTAACTTTTAATGTGGTCTTCTGTTTCCTAGACTTGTATTTGGTAGTTTTATACTCGTTATGAAAAAATAATTATACGAAAAGTTTGATTCCCATAGGACAAAAATTGATCAGGATATTTAATTTCAAATTTCACAGTTTTTTGTGTTATTTTCAACTTACCTTGAGAGATCGATTAGTTAAGTTAGAATTATACCAGGAAATGAGTTTAAATGAGGTGCAGCAAAAAAATGTGTATAATTTAATAGGCCATACAAGTGATGGTGTTCACATCAGATTTTTATTTTTTGCTTGACTTGCAAATATGACTATCAACTCATGTCAACTTTAAAAAAAAAAAAAAAAAACTTATGCAACAATTTTTAAAACATTCTTTTGAAAACTGTAGTATTAGTAATTTGAATGCCAAATAGCAGTGGCGGTTTGTGGGTTGTACAGGTTTCAAAACAAATATTAAATATGCAAATATGATTTACAAATTTTACAAATTAATAATAATTTACAAATTTTATAATAATAAATTACAAAATTTATAAATAAGTTTACAAATTAAAATACATTTGTGTTTTCACAAGTTAAACAATGCAACTAAAATAAAACAAGTTCTCATAGGCAAAAAAAATTGTGATATTTTATTTCTTAGGATGGGATGTGATAAAACCATAATAATGCTTCAGTATATCTTTGAACGTTGATTACAAAATAGTCAAGTACATGTTTTGTAAATTAAATCCACTTGCCTTTTTTTTTTTTCTTCTTTTTAAATAAATCAATAGGTTTTCATTGAATTTAGCTAGGTCATTTATGATGCTTTTTTCAATTGAGAGTATGGCTTTCTGTCCTCACTCATAATGATTCTTAAAAATGTCTTAACTCATCTGAGAGTTGAGAAGCATCTCTGCTTCAGCGGTGGTCACTGAAATAGTATAATAATTAGCAAGAATTTGTAGGTCTGCGAAAACATCTGTAAGTTGTTTCCTATAATAAATTGTAGAAGACTAATGGCACCAATCATACTTCAGAAATTTGACCTTTTTTAAATTACTCCTAGTTCAGTTTTTCAGACAATCCTTTTGTAACATGGAATAAACATCAGTTGTTTGTTCAAGAGTGAGTTGGAAATTTTTCTTGTACTTTTGAATTTTGGAGCTTCAAAGAGAGAAATAGCAGAGTACAGTTCTATTTATATGAATGTTTTCTCTTTTCCATTTTCTTGAAGTTTCATGATTCTGTTAACTTCTTTGTCACTGTGTCCATTCTCTTATTTTCTTCCTCTAATGACGGCTGGAATATGTTTGCTTGCTTTCTAATGAATGCTACACCAGTTAGTATTTTCTGAAGTTGGTTGTATAACACATCGACATGTCGCTTAACATCCTAAAACACTGTAAGCCAAAACACAAATTTCAAGTCTTTTAACATACGAGGAATGATCCCTGTTTGATACTATTTACATGTTGACTCTATTTTTCCCATGCATTCAATTAAATGACCCTGTATTCATACACTGTATTGATGATTCGACTCTTAAAATTCCATCTAGTAGCTGGACCATAAGGTATTCTTTTTCTAACAGTTTCATCTAGAATAGCAGTTCTCTGTGAGAGTCATTGAAAAAGTTAGTAATATCACTCAGGATGGAAAAAATACTTATGAAAAAACTTCCTGATTCTGAGCATAGAAGTGCACAAATTCTACATTCTTATAGGTACTCTGAATAAAAAATTGAAACCAGTGTAATGGCCATTCATTACACTTGCACCATCATAGATTTGCGATATTAATTTCTTGGGTTTTCCCACTACTTTTTCCAAATTTGCTTGGATATGTTCAGCTATAGATTTTTCATCACGACCGTATTCAGGAATTCCCAGAAATCTCTCAACGGTTGTCCATTATTTAAAATGTATAAAAAAACTACAACCAATTGGGGAATTGGGTAGAACATCAATATTTTCATCTATTGCTGAAACAAAACTTGCTTTTGAGATCTCACTTTTTATGTGGTTCTTACAAACATTGAGCACACAGTTTAATAAATCATTTTGAATTTCTTTTGATGTTCCTTTAAAAACATTGGCACTAGTGAGATAGCACTAAGAGATGAATCAAATTCTGCTGAGAAGCTGATAAGACCACTGAAAATTCCTGGATTTAAGGAATTCTCGTGTCCATCATGCCCTCGAAGTGCAAGCTCAAATGCACTCCAAAACAAAATGTAATCAATATATTTTTTAGAACATAATGATTTTTGTAGCCTTCTCATTGTGTCTTTTAACATTTGACCTAAATGCATTGTCAAGTTGTTGCCGAATATGCACCTTTTGTAGCAAATTAAATTCTAAGATGAAGTTTAAATGTGATTGTGGGTATTCATGCTTTTTTATTTTATGAGTTAGATGTGATAAATTAACAACACTGTAATTTACTCAACTTAAGTCACCATTCTGTTTTGCAAACAGAAGATATGGAAAACAAAAGAGCTTGTTAGTTGATTCACATTTACTAATCCTTGAACATTTCTCACACAAATCAGGTTTGAATTCCTTTTGAAAATTTCTAGTCTTATATTTTGTCGCAAGGTGTTGGCCTGAGTAATTTCATTTCAGTTTTTCTCTCCAAATAAAATTCTGAAAAGTGTAATTTCTTTAGTTCTGATACACTGATTTTACTAAGTACCATGTTTACAATAGTTCGCAAGGAATGCATATCGAAAAATAATAATTAAAAAATAGAGGAAAAAAAAGAAAATGAATTAACTAACAATCACAAGCATAACAAACCAAGGGAAAATTAGGTTGTGATAACTGCAAACAGTGCGAACGTGGGCATCCTGAAGATTTGTGAATGGAATGGTATCAGTGGTGCCTTTCCCCTTCCACTCCTCTGTCTGCTTATGTCCCCATAAATTGGTTTTCAAGGGCATTTATTCAATCGCACATGTGATCGAGGAAAAACTCTCGACACTCTGTGCTATAGTAACTTACAATGCAGTATGTTAGTTACATATCGGCATATTTAAAAAGGGAAGGGGAACTCCTACTGGAAATTGATAAAAATCTGGAAGTACATTTAATATTATTTTATTTAATTTGTTAATAAATTTGATTATTCATTTTTCTTTGGGG
The DNA here is from genome assembly GCA_000611955.2 of Stegodyphus mimosarum. NCBI lineage: Eukaryota > Metazoa > Arthropoda > Arachnida > Araneae > Eresidae > Stegodyphus > Stegodyphus mimosarum. Next base: position 1,040,534 of record KK116698.1, on the reverse strand, counting down.
GTTCACATGCTTATGTGTACAAACAGAGAAGCCACCATTGCCAAATAGGATAGTAACCTTTAATGTTGAAATTATGCTTGGCAATAATTACAGACTTCAGCCAACTGCACCGTGAAGTGTTGAGTATTGTTGACGATAAGAAATTTAACCGAAATTTCTTTCCATATACAAAAAATAGATTTTATAAATGATACTGATAATCCAAAAGATTATATTTAGTGCTATTTGAATTGAGAATAACTGATTTGTTAATTAGATAACTTCAAGACTGGCATAAGAGACAGTGCGGCTACAGCAGCAAGCAGAATTTAGGGAAAGCAAAATTTTTAGAATTTAGAGAAGCAGCGAGCAACAAAATTAAAAGATGACAAAATCTTTAGAATTTAGGGAAGATACCAGGACACAAAATTTAGGCATAGCAAAATTTTTTAATTTAGGAAGACGCTTGGCAGCAGAATTTAGGACCATCAGAGACTGCACCAGACTACAGAAGAGTGCCAAAATTTAGTGACAGTTTTGTTGGAGATGCAGTTTCAGGTAGAATGTGCTGGAGATGGTTAGAAAAATTTGAAGCATTTGATTTTGACCTTAATCATAAGCTATGCTTTGGGTGGCCATCTTTGATCCAAGACCATGATGGAGCAAGATGCTTTTTACGACATTGGAGATTTTGGAAAAGCTTAATTTAGCTCATCAAACTATTTCAGACCATAATTCAGAAACTAGGATTGGTCTATAAATATTTCATATTTCAGATGGGTGCTTCAGTTAAGTGAGAAACATTTACATGATGGAGTCATCATGTGCACATCTCTGCTTTCTTGGAAGAAAAATGAACCCATTTATGACCAGATTATAACCGAAGATCATCAAAAACATCATTAGGAAAAGAACATATTGTGAGCCCAGACAACCTGCTCCCTCCTCTAATCCGAGTTTGAGCCTTAATAAGGGAATGCTGTGTATATATGGTGGCATATTCGAGAACCAATACATTATGAGCTTCTGAAATCTAAAGAAAAGCTAAATTCGGAGAGATACTGTCAGCAGATGGATGATTTGAACAAGGCAGTCACAGAGAATAGAGGCCAATGATGTTCAGTAGAAAGCATATCGTAACTGTATTATGATAATGTCAAACCACATGCTGCTTTGGTGATTCATCAGAAAATCGCAGAAATAGGCTGGGAAAATCTGCTGCATCCACTGTACTTCCCAGACCTAGCACCCTCTAATTATCATTTGTTTCTCTACTTGCAAAATTTTTTTGAATGGTTAAAAATTCAAAACTAAAGTAGATAGTAGCCAAGCACTGCTTGAATTCTTTGCCTCATAGGATAAGACATTTTTCAAAAATAGTGTCTACAAATTAACAATATGCTGGTAAGAGAACGTAAATAATAACAGAAACTGTATTGTACAATAAATATTTTTAAAGGTATGAAAATTTTATTATTTTCTTTCACTTCCCAAATGGAGAGAATTTTCTGGTAGACCTTATACACGTTGGTGTAAACTTGAAGCCTACTCATTTTAGCTTAAAAATTCATTTTTAAAGTAGTTTACTACTGTTTATTTAAAAGTTTGTGTCTTTAGTATAATAAACCATCAAAATTAACTTTTCCAAGATAAAGCATACACAAATATTTAATAAAAACTGTTTTCTAACTTGAACAAACATAAATCTGGTGACAAGCATGGTTTAGCTTTCAAATGGAAAGGAATGTGGTCAAGAATATGTATTGAAACATTCTGATGCATAAAATGTTCTTATAATCTTTAAAAAAAAAAAAAAAAAAATTGGAGTGTTCCTTTGTAAACATTCCTTGATGTGCATTGTAGTTCTGTAAAAGGTTAACATATTCATCTTGCATGTGAAAAATCTGCTTAGGGACATGCTGGGGAAGTTTTCTGTTGTCAACCTCAATTGCCTTGAGAAGAAGAGGAGCCCCTAGGGACAAGCAAACTAACACACATGATCTGCAAGGGGCCTCTTTCATCTCTAAAGAACTTTGTGACTGTGTGTGCTTGAAACTAGTCAAAGACAAGTCCCGGCCAACATCAGTAACCGTTTCTCATCCCTGCCCTCAAACCAAACACTGTGAAGAAATGATGGGCTACGTGCTGCTAGTAAAGGTCGGAACATGAGAGGAAATGAACATACCTCTCCACTGAAGAACCCAGCGAAGCACAAGAATGAATCTGTCACATCTGCTTTAGAGTGGTAGCCAAACCCTTGACTCCTCCACAGCCGTGCTTGTGAAAGCCTTTCATCCTAGGAAGAAAAGCTTTGCCGAGCAGAAAAAGCAACTGCTCATGCAACATTCTATTGTGGACAGCCTCGAATAGAAATGCTACTTCATGCTTACATACTGACCAGATCAACTCCTGAGCTTCCATGCCTGTGTGAGAATTGAAATATGATGCAAAGTGTGTTTCGTTCTTCTTCTGTGATCCAAATACTACAAGGGCATAGATTTTTCCTAATTCCTCATCTGAAATATCTTTATGTTCTCTACAGTGTTGTGTTGAACTGTATTTTATTATCTTGTGCATGTATTTTATTATCTTCCACATGCCTTGGCAAATACTACCACTGCACAAAATATTGCACTGCTACACATAGTCATCATAGACATAGACATCAGTGACATAGATCACATAGACATCAGTACATCACATAGACATCATGACATCACATAGACATCATTGACCGGGCTACACAAGCCTGGTCACTGATGTCTTTATTAATGATTTACGTTAATTTATTGCACCACCCCACAGTGAACTATGAATTAATTGTTGGTGATTGTCAATTCAAAGATCATCATTGACAAAAAGTTTTGATAGACATAGCATTCTCTGTCTTATTTTAATAGTCTATCTGAATATTATGCATTGCTCCACTCCAATGACTTTCAGTTTAAGTCACCAGTGACCAATTTACTTTTTATGTTATGAATGATTTTAGCTGAATTTTTCCAAAATATTTCCATTATATCAGTTTTATTGGCATGCATTTATCATTCATATGAATTGCAAATAGAATTAGTGAGCATAACATAAAATCTTTAATATATCTTCCATGCAGCCTCATAGCCACTTCTCTGAATATTTCCATTTGGCTTAGCTTAAGGTCTTTAATTTTATTTTTTCACATTTAAACAATGCGTATTGCTTAACAAACTGAGCAATTCAATAGAATAAACATGTTTTTTCATAAATTATTGTGCTTGTCATACCATACCAATGACTGTTAACTCATAAGTCACCAATAATGAATGGCCTCAATAGGTGATGATTATTGTCTGATGTGATTGATGGGGATGATGTCTAAAATCACTGATAACTCACCACTAAGCAGTGGCTTTTACATTTTATTTTAATAATCTATGTAAATTTGTGTGCCACTTCACACTGGTGAATGTCATTCCATAGACCCTCGGTGACAAATGACCTTGACAGCAACTTTTGTATCAATTTAATTTTAATAACTGTGTTTATTTTACATAGAATAAAATTTTTTTAATTTATGATATGCCCAAGTTATAATTTTGATGGACATTTGTGGCACTGTTTTAATGCATAAAAGATGTTTCCAGTACTGTATGTTTATGTATCTAATGCAGACTCATTTGTTTGGTTTTTTAAAGTAGTTTCGTGTGTATTTATTCTCTAGAATGCATTCAGATATAACAAGCTTTTATTTTTAGAATTAAAAGAAGAGCCTGTGATCTGGGATGCATGTGAAACCACTCAAAACAAGAGTAGCAAAGGGACAAATACTCGATACAGTCAAGGTTTATTTTCCCTTGGCAGTTGTAATTCAAATAACATGAGTATTGAAGATTCAGTAAAAGAGGCACTGGAATTCCTAGCAAGGCATCGAAAGGAGGGGAAAAGGCCTGAAGCTCTTGAAGTAAGTTATGGCTGATGTATTCTTTGTATAGAAAGTCTATTCAAAAAGTTATTTTAATTTTATATTTATGCAGACTTGCAATATAATCGTCCTTGTGACTCTTGAAATACTCATTTCATAAGTTTATGCTTTACTCCTAGTGACATTTTCAGTTTGTGTAGTAATTCTGGAAAAGTCCTTTTGGGATTTCATATACTTTATTTTTTACATTTATTTATTTATTTAATATCTCATTCATTATATTGCAATTTCATTCTTTCAAAATTAATTTCAATTTTGGAGAAAGAGAAAATGCTTGCAGGAGCAAGGTCAAGAGAGTAGAAAAGCTGAGAAAGCATGGTTATTGCTTTTTTGAATCAAAAATCATGAATTAAAAAGAGGTGCTTTATCATAAAAGAGGAACCAAGATTTTGCTTAGCTACAGTTTCGGTCTTTAAGTATGTTTTCTCTTGGCTATCTCAACACATTCAAGGTAATATATATATATATATATAAATTCTGTATCCTTCTGGCAAAGTTCATGATAGATACTCATGATGTCAGAAAAAGTCAACATGCTTTTGATTTTTCATCTGCTCTGTTGTCCTCTTTCAACTTTGAGAGAACTTTTCTGATCCATCATGAGGACTAGATTTTTGTTTCAAGATTAAAAACATAAATCCCTATCTTTTCTCCAGTGATTATTTTTTTCATGAAATCTTCATCCCCATATTGTATGATTCAGAAGTTACTGTCAAACTGCAATGTGATTGTTTTATTCTGAGTCAGCAGATGTATAATGAATTTTGTGGCAATTCAATGCATTCTAAATTTTTCAATTGAAATATGATGACGTGATGCATTGAAGTCCAGACTTTTGCACATTATTTCACAAATTTGAGCTATATGAATTTTCTTAGTTAAGTCAGTGGGAACCCAAAGAAAATCATCATCAGTTTTTTGTCAGCAATCATTAAATCACTTAAACTGTTCAGAATCACAGCTAATCTAAAGACAGTTAAAAACACAGAAAAGCAAAAGAATTCACATTATAATCAAGAGAAAAATGACATGAATAGTTTACTTTATTTCATACAGATAATAAATTCATTTGGTTATGAAAATTAAAGCATGTATTCAAAGTGAAAAAGTATTCAGAACAAAAGAATGTTCTGTAAACAAAGGAAAAATAAATATAATTAGAAATGACAAATTTAAGCTATAAATGGCATTAAAAAATAAGATTTACAAGATAACTTAAATAATATGTGGGTTGCTATTTATATTTCTGGCTTTAATAATGCCAAAACAAATGTTTATGATCAAAATTGGTTTAATTGTTTTTCAAAATATTCTCCATGAAGGTCAATACAATTTTGCATGCGTTTGAACCAATTTTCAAAGCACTTTTCCCACTCTGATTGTTTCCAAAACATGCATTTTGAATGCATCAACCCCTTTTTGGGTGTCGCAAATCGCTGATCACGTAATTTATTTTTTATGTGTGGGAATAAAAAAAAATCATTGCGTGCCAAATCAGGGCTGTACGGCGGATGACCCATCAATTTAATGTTTCAACCTGTCAAAAATTCCTTTGTTGAGCCGATGTGTGAGAGTGAGAGCTTGCATTGTCATGATGACGAATGATTCATCTTTTTTGGGGCGGGTGGAGTTTCTCCAATGACTTTTGGCAAACAAATTGTCATGTACCATTCGGAAATGACCATCCTCCATTGCTGTAACGGCACTGTTGCCATTTGACCAGTGATGCCCAAGAAGCAAGCAACCATTTGCACCATTGTGCTTCTTCCGCGAACAGCTTTTGTTATATTTGGCTTATCTTGAAAGACCCACATAGTTGACTGCTATTTTGTTTCAGGTTCATATGCATAGATACATGGTTTGTCACCTGTGTAGATATTATGTACAGCCTTTGATGCACGTTGAATGTATTTTTCTAACATTTCCATGCACCAATCAACACAAGCCTTCTTTTAGATAATTTTCTGAAGAGAAAAATCAGAACTTTTAACTAATCAAGACATGCAGCTTTCAAAATATTAAGTTGCCTATGTAACATGAAGCTTGTGTTAAATGATATAACTCATATCGTAATGAGTCAGTCTGAATGGTACAGTAATTAGCGCAGACTGACTACTAGCCAAAAAGGGTGGTTTGAGGTGGGTTCAACTCCTGATGTAAAGCTTAATTTTATGTATGTGATCCCTTCCTCAAGGGTATAATATCAGTTTATCCCTTACGGTGGATCTTGAGTAATATTTTCAGTGAAGAAATGGCTAAATGATCAATGGGTATGGCCATTCCTGATGAATTCTTTCAAACAAGTGCCTGACAATTTGCACCCCCCCATCCGAAGAATCAAAATATAATGCATTTAACACTTTGTGCTACATATTTATGCTGTATTATAAAATTATATGTTTTAAACCATAGATTTTATTTATTTTTATTGCTGAAATTAAATATTACATTTAATAGGTAATGAGTAGAGATGAATTGGTGGCAGAAAAAGTAGCTATTCAAAAAGTATTGCTAAACTTTGAAAGTATGCATGGCAGACCTTCATCCAAGACACACAGAGAACTCGTTCGACCACTGTATGACAGATACCGGTGCACAAAAAGACTGATTGCACGAATTAATGCTAGTAAAGACTCCGCTGAACTACAACCAATCTTAGAACATGAAACAATGCATTTTGAAACTTCAGAACAAACCAAAGATGTGAGTATTAAGTTTTGAACTTGTTTTTTTTTTTTCTTATAAAATAATTTTTCTGAGTTGTTTTTTGATCATGGATAGCATTTTTAAAGTGTAGCTATGTAGTTTTCAGATTAATCAAATATACCAGTTTTTATGTACCATCTACAACAGTAGTCCCAAAATGGTTCTTTCAAACCCTCATTAGTCTTTATGACTGCTGAGAGGGTCTATGGCAAATTAAGAGTAATTTGAGGATGCGGGGATGATACAGGGAAGTCCGCAAATGGATTAATATCAAATAAAATCCTTGTGACCCATTTTAATTATTATGAAAGCTAAAATAAATAGTAATAAATAAACTGGAAGTAATTTTTGCATCATGAGTAAAATAAAACAAATGTGTCCTTTTTTTTTTTTTACAGCAGATAACAGTCTTGGGGGGGGGAGGGAAGATGC
>KK116698.1:1019749-1033434 GCA_000611955.2 Stegodyphus mimosarum | reverse complement strand
AAGATGCAGACAACATAGTGTTGAATATTAAAAATATTGCTTTATGCCATCACCACAATATAATACTTCATACTTTACCTGTATGCCTTCTGTGCAATAAAATTGATCAAAATCAGTGAAGCATAGGAAACATTTGACAAAAATCTCTAGCAATAAAAAATATAAACATTTAACTCTTTTAAAACAGTCAAAGGAAAATATTTGAAAACACAGTCATTTTGACAACATCAGAAAAGAGATGATGATGGACTGTGTTGTTTTATAACATTTCTTTATTGATTACTAAGTCGGAAAGCCACACACCATTAATGAACTTATTCTACCAGCTGTAAATAATATGCACCTTGCTGCGTAAATCAATTTTGATATTATAAGAAGAATTCTATTAAGTAATAATACATTACAAAGAAGGACTGACAAAATGGCTCAGTGCACATAAAATTCTTTTTGTGATTATTTAAAAACATCTGAATTCTCTATACAGCTTGGCAAGTCAACTTTCCCAGGAAAAGAAACTTTACATTTAGCTTAAATGAGATTTGTAAAAGCATAAAAAATTTCTCAAGAATTGTTATTTATCAAATGTTTAGGAACTGATACAAAAGGTGAAACAATGCTTAATTAAAAAGTTTTTTTTTTTTTTGTGTGTGTAAAAGCTATACTGAAAAGTATACTTTTCAGTATAGCTTTCAAGTATACTTCTCCATTGCTTCTGACAATGCACCAACAATGGTAGGATAACATTGAGGCTTTCTGTCATACTTAAAACAAGCTATATTGAATGTTTGATCTGTACATTCACAGACAACATTTAGTTGCCAAAAATCTTGGTGAATGCTTGCATGGTTCACTATTTGTCATTAGAGCAGTTAATAAAATTTTTAAAAAAAATGCCTTAAAATAAAATTTTAAAAAAATGCTTTAAGTGAGAGATTATTTATTCAAGTTTGTTTAGAAAATGATGAACATTAGTTGATTAGTTTGTGCATGTTTAACTTGATTTGATATGCTCTTTTCTTCAATATTGCAATTCCTGGAAATGAAGGATAATGATTTGCTGCTCAGTTTAATTAATTCAAAAAATAACATAGCATATGTGACTGAATTACTTGCCAAATTTAGTGAAACTAGTTTGTTGCTAGAAGTGATGAACTAAATTTAATCAAAACTAAATAATACTATCTGCATTTATTGCAGACTTTTTCGTATACAAACAAAAGGGGAAAGGAGAATGCTCTCAGTTCTCAAACCCTTCAAAATTATAAAAGCGAGATGAAAATTTGCTTGCTTATATTCATCACTTACTGGCTTTTCATTTTGACCTCAGTCAGAAATTTGAAAACGTCCCTCACATGGTTGGTTGGGTGTTGCACCCTTTTTTCAGTAGAGCCACAAACTCAGATGAATCTGAAAAAATATAGGAGAAAGTTTTTGAGTTATTCACAAATGAACTGTGATGTACAGAGGCTGTTCGCACATTTTTTAGACGATGTATATTGTATTCACAAAACTAAATTACATAAAATTCTTATGTTTTAAATGTTCTATTTGATATCCCTTATTCTGAACTATTTTTCGACACCGCAATTTCCAGGATAATAATGCCTTTTGAAGTGTCAGAAGAGGTATTCTATACCATTCCTCCCGAACAGCTTTCCAGAGTCCTATTAGGGTTTTGGGACAACGTTTGGATAATAAGTCCATAGGTGACACATTGCGAGATTTAGTAGGGATATCAGTGAAGGGTATGGCCTTGATACCAGTTTTTTGTTCCATTTCTTGGAAATTTACAGTGGATTTTGATGTGTGACTGCTAGCTTTGTCTTGATGGAGTCTCACAGATTGCTGGCACTGTGAGTAAAGCGATGGTATTTCATTCAGAAAAATTGGCGATAAAATATGTTCCTGATAGTATTTAGAGTTAATCTTGACATTTTTTTGCACTCTCTTTATTTTTAACTTGCTGTTATAAGAAAAACCAGCAAGAATCATGAATCCCTTAGAAAAACTTTCTTTCGATTCTTTAAACCATGTACTTAAATTTTTTTCTCCCGTTTTATGATAATAAATGGCTCTTTTTTTGTTACAATCATTTAAACGTTTCATGCCCATTTCATTTAAACCCATGCTTCATCTATTGTGACAATTGTTTTCCATTTTTCTTTGAATAAGTGTTTCTCATATAGAATTCTGTAGCGTGTCCTGCGTTGAGCGATATGCTTTGGAAGAAGACGATGCACATTGTCTTTTTTCGCTTTCTTAAGATTTAAATCAATGTTTATCATTTTGTTTACAGTGGACACTGAGCATTTTAATGATTTTGCAACTGTCCTTTGATTAGGGGAATTTTCTTTCAATATTAAACAACGTACCTTTGCAATAGTCGAAGATGTCCGTTTTTTCCTTGGATACTTGTTTGGAATTTTTGTCCCACTTGAGGCTCCAACTTGACATTTTTTTTCCTTTCTTGTTGATGATATTACCTATCAACGCTTTAGATATCACAAAACCATGACTCTCACATTGTTTTTGGATAACGGAGTATGCATATTTCTCTTCGGAAAGTGCATAAATGTAGCCTTCAAACCACTGCTTTGTTAAATTTGCCGTTTTGAATAAAAACAAAACTTTCAAGCCACAGACGATAATTTTGACTTTTAAAAACATAGTACAATTGCAATTACTTCTTTTGCAGCAAACGATTTTTTATTACCGCTTAGCAAAATCGTCTAAAAAATGTGCGAACAGTCTCTGTATATTTTAAAATAACTGTAACTACATTTATGTGATGTATATTTGAAATAACTGTAACCCCATTCATGCTCATACTGTCTGTCTGTCTGTCTATTGCTGTGATGCACATGTTGCTGTGTTGGCTTAGTGTCATGTGAACCTTTTGAATAAATGTTTAATTTCATTTGAGCCATACTCATTAGTTGAGTTTACTATGAAAGTACTGATGTACTTAAGTAGAACAAATTAAGCAAGAAGTTACATGGTGTCAGGAGTAAAATGGAATTCAGACCACCTGCTCTGCTGACATTCTCCTTTGGAAATGTTAAAGAACGATGGAAAAAATGGAAGCAAGAGCTAGAAAACTATTTACTTGCAACGGAGAAAGATGCGAAGCTAGATAAGACTAAAATTGTAATTCTTTTGAATTTACTTGGCACTGAAGGACTTGAAATTTATAACACATTTTGATTTGAGCCACCTGAGAATAAAGAGAAGTTTGAAGAGCTCTTGAAGTCTTTTGAAGATTATTGTTCACCATGGCAGAATGTCGTATTACGAATTCATTACAAATTCTTTTCATGTATCCAGCAAGAAGGACAAGCAATTGAATGTTATGCCACCCAAGACTTTAGTTTTAACTTGTGAGTTTGCTGAACTAGAAAATGGATTAATTCGCGACTGTATTGTATTAGGCGTTCACAATAGGAGTCTGACCAAATGCTTTGAGTCGAGAATCTAATCTGGGATTAAAAAAAGCTATAGAAATAGTCTGTGCTGCTGAAACAAGCAAAGAGCAAATCTGGAACATGAAAAATGATTCAGCAACTGTGGAAGAAATATAGAAAACAGCAGCATCAATCAAAACAGTCAGTACCACCGAAGTTGTTGTCGCAGCAGAAACAATCAACACTAGAATATGACTGCAAGAAGTGTGGAAGAAGGCACAAATATTGGGACTGTCCAGCTTTCGGAAAGACATGTGCGAAATGCAAAGTGAAGAACCTCTTTGCCGCGAGGTGTCCCAAGAACATTTATGAAGTTGGAATACCAAATAATCAACTTATGGTGTGTAATGAACATAGTGTATTTGTTGACTCTGTATTGACAGATTCTCCAGTAAACGTGCAAAGTGAATTTAAAATAAGTGTGAAATCATTCAATGAACTAACAAATTCTATTGATAGAGTAAGTAAGGATATTCACGAAACATGGGTGAAAAGTATTACAATGTATGTAAATAATAAGTTTTTCAATGTTGATTTTAAGTTAGATACTGGTGCAGAAGTAAATATTTTACCTTTATATGTTTTAAATAAAGCCTAAACTTAATGAAACTGATTTGTTCTTAACTGCATACAGTAATTTTAAGTTAAAACCAGAAGGTACTCTTATAATTAATTGTTCAACTGAAAGGCTTAAGAATGTACCTTTACAGTTTTACATTGTTGATGTAAGATTTAAGCCAATATTAGGGTTAACAGCTTGTTCAGAATTAAAGCTAATTGCAAGGATTGATTCCTTAAAGTGTAATATCATTAGTAAAAATGATTTAATTGCTCAGTATGAAGATGTATTTACAGGTACAAGGCAATTTCCTGATGAACCATATCATATAAAGGCCCGTTTCCACTACTGTGTATGCGTTGCGGTGCATATGCGTTTCTCCAATCAGCGAGCAAATTCATTTTGATTGACATCTGGTGTCCGTCGATGGATGACGGAATGGATGAAGTTCAACAATGTTCAACTTCCAAACGTACGTCTGTGGAAGGTTGGGGTCACATGATAAAAAAGGAGCAATCAGGTGTTGTCACCAAAAATTAATGGCGGCAGAAGTAGCGATCGATGAACTCTGGCTCAGGGAAAGAATATTTTGCCAAAAAATACTTATTTCGAATTAACATTATAGCGAACAATCTGCATACTGAAAAAGACTGCAATCAGCTGAATTTAGTTAAAAAAATGATAAGAAAAATAAGATAACTGCAACTACAGTACTAGTTCGCAGAGAGCAGTGATTACTGTCAAGGAAATCAGGTGCAAAAAATATAATATCAAGTCCATGAAATAGGAAAATTTGTCCTGAAAATTATTTTCTAGTTCTGCATACACATTTACCTTTTCATGATAATGAACATCTGACTATATCAAACTGCTATAGCAAATCAGATATGGCATGAAAAGATTTGTTACTTTTTTCTTTTGAAACAGGTAAAAACTAAAAACGTTAATTATAAATTAAATTTAGTAGACTTTTAAATATTCCACTGCATTAAAGAGTACGTTAAAGTTATATTTCTCTATTTACAAATATACCTTTTTGGTTAGCATATATTTGTAAGCACATGGAATATATTTTTAGCAGTCTGTTTAACTTCAATCGGAACGCCGCTTTAAAAATTAGTGTTTTTTGTAAGAAATGTCCTGGAAGCTGAAGAACAAATTCTGGTGAATTTTTTAGACGATGGCACACTGAAATAGAACCAAAAAAATTTATTTTTATGAATTCATTTTCTTGATAATGTATATAAGCCGAAATTGCTATTCACGTTAGGGTAGTGATAGCGTAGTGGTAAAGCGGAGGGTAGCGACCTGCGGATTTTTGGGTTGCGAGTTCGACCCTTACTTTTTTTCCACCCTGTTTGCAACTTTCTTAGCTCCGTGTTCCAATTTGATCTATATTTGTGTTTTAAAATTTATTTCTATTATTGTGTGCGCTAAATATAATGTTTTATTTATGCTCTTATATATTTAAATTTTCCCCTCAAGAATATATTTTGAAAGTTATAATATAATACGAATTTAAAATATACTCCCTGTATATATATAAATATCTTTTTGTTTTACGTTTCACTTACGGAAATGTGAATGCACATGCATGTGATGAGACTTTGGGATGTTTCCAGCTCTAAACTTTCAATGCCAATGAACATGAGACAGTATTCATGCACTGAACATATTTAATAAAACAATTTTTAAAAAACTTATTATAATAATTGCTTTAAAATTCAGTTCTCTCCAGCTGAAGCACAAGAATTAATTAATTAAATATTTTCATTTTATTTATCTTAGATATGCATACATATATAAAGAGAAAAAAGATTATCTTTATAGCTTCTTCCATAAAAAGCTATAAATTTAAAATTTATATTTTCAAAATAATATTTTATGGATTATGCGTAAAATATAACTGCACATAGTGCATTTTGAAGCAAACGAGATTTCTAATAAATTATCCAGTTATGACACTGAAGAAATTGATGCTAAAATTTTATATACTATCAGTTTTCTAACCAAATTTGCACTTTAAATGTCTTTAACTTTTTTATTTGTTTTTCAGTAACAGTACATTTTAGCTTTAATTCTATATTATTTCGTTAATATAAGTCTTCTAGAAACGCAAAGAAATTTTTTAAAATTATTCCAGCTTCTATGCAGTTAGAGATGTTCATAATATGCATTATAACCTTACCTATCTAAAAATTGCTAACTTGCTGTACTTTCACAGGTCATAAGCAGAACTAAAAATTTCCAATAACATCAAATTTAAATATTTTAAGAGTCCGAATCCCGTAAGTTAAATCAGAGACCTCTGGTGGCAATAAATGCAACTGACCACCGAACTTCCATAAGCGTAAATCCAACGCAATAGTGTAAACAGTTGTCCATCTGTGTAATGCGTTTCTCCCAATACAATACGTGTTGGTAATGCACTAATGGAAACGGGGCTTAACCCTTAAAGATGATGCAATACCAGTAATACACACCAAGGTGCATTCCTCAGGCCTTACAGCCTAAATTAAAAGATACTTCAGATAAACTTGAAAGAGAAGGGATAGTATTGAAGGTAAATAAACCAATTGATTGGGTTCAAATTTTGGTTATAGTTGAAAAACATAATGGGAATCTTAGATTATGCTTAGATCCTAGAGATCTAAATAAAGTAATTAAAAGGGAACACTATCAATTTCCTTCTCTAGATGATATAATTAGTAGGTTTGAAGGTTAAAAAGTATTTTCAGTTGTAGATTTGAAAGATGAATTTTGGAATGTACCACTAAGATGAAACTAGTTCTGAACTATGTACATTTAATACCCCTTATGGAAAATATAAATTTAATAAAATGCCATTTGGAATATCTTCTGCCCCAGAAATATTTCAGAAAAGAAACCTAAAATTATTTGGTGATATTGAGGGTGTAGAAGTTTATTTTGATGATATCATAATTGCAGGATCTGATGAGGTTTCTCATGATATAATTATCTCTAAAGTTCTTGAATGAGCTAGGTCTCTAAATATAACATTTAATCCTGATAAATTACAATATAGGGTACCGGAAGTCAATATGTAGGCCAAATTATTTCTGAGTTGGGTGTAAAAGCCGATCCTAGTCACATTAAAGCAATTATTGATATACCAACACCAAAATCAAAAACTGAAGTAAGGAGGTTGTTAGGAATGTTAAATTTTCTGTCGAAATTCATACCTAATGTATCTAGAGTTACTGCTCTTTTAAGAGAAATCATTCAAGAAAAGGTAGAATTTAATTGGGGAGGGACTCAGGAAGCATCATTTAATAACATTAAACAACTGCTAACTAAAGCTCCAATTTTAAAAGTTTTCAGTGGTAATGAAGATATAATTATACAGTGTGATAGTTTGAAGGATGGCCTAGGATCGTGTCTAATTCAAAAGGTTAAGCCTGTATCATTTATGTCTCGCAGCCTGACTAACAGTGAAAAAAACTATGCACAGATCGAAAAATAGCTATTGGCCATAGTATTTTCTTTTGAAAAGTATCACAATGTTGTTTATGGACTGCGGCGGACCGATCTCGAGAACAACTCCACGATGGCAAATTTGAAAGAGTTAGAATTCTTGAACCTAGCACAACGGAGCTCTTTTGGGCTAGCGGTAAAGAATTCACTCCCAATAAATTAACCCAAGATCGAGTCCCGCTCATGCGACGCAGCACTTCTCACTGTTGATAATAGATGGCGACACGAGCAAGCATCTGACCAGGCTTCACTGAACCACGTGATCGCCACATTGGTGACCCGGAGAACTACAGACTCCTCCCTCGACTGAGGTCAAATGACGAACTACGTCACAGGCTCCGCCCCACAACCAAAAAAACGGCGACACTCATGCCAACACAACGGGGTTTCTCAAAGTTCTCCTCATATCGCATCATAGATGCTTCAAGGGGGAGTATGCGGCGGACCGATCTCGAGAACAACTCCACGATGGCAAATTTGAAAGAGTTAGAATTCTTGAACCTAGCACAACGGAGCTCTTTTGGGCTAGCGGTAAAGAATTCAACTCCCAATAAATTAACCCAAGATCGAGTCCCGCTCATGCGACGCAGCACTTCTCACTGTTGATAATAGATGGCGACACGAGCAAGCATCTGACCAGGCTTCACTGAACCACGTGATCGCCACATGGACGAAAAATCACAGTACAAAGTGATCATAAGCCTTTAATGGCAACTGTTAAGAAATCATTGTATAAAATCTCTTTTAGAATGCAAAGGATGACCTTAAAATTACTAAAGTATGATTTTGAGATAAATTATTTTCCAGGAAATCAAATGTTTTTAGCTGACACTTTGTCACGTGCATATCCTGTGAATGAAACTGTTAGTGATGATCCTGAAATGTTAAATGTTGTTCACATTATTTCAAAACATTTGCCTATGAGTGAAAGAAGAATGGTGAAATTTAGGAAAGAGACTGAATCAGATCCAGATTTAAAAATAGTTATGAAATATATTAAAAGGGTTGGCCTAAATGTTACAGAAAGTAGTGGGAATCATTATTTATCATATTTTGCTTTCATCACCATATGTTTGTCAACACATGTCAGTTTGAGTAATGATTCATGCAGCGATCCCTAAACATTTTTTTTTTATATTAGTAATTGAATAACAAAGAGTATGGAAACCTTTTGTGTTGACACAAAAATTTCTTTCCATATGCTAAAAATAGATTTTGTTAATGATACTCATAAGCGAAAAGATTGCATTTAGGGCTATTTGAATTAAGAATAACTGAGTTTTTATTCACGCAAACTCAGAACCAGCACCAGAGCTCGTATGGCCTCACCGAGCAGCAGAATTTAGGAAAGACGAAATTTAGAGAAGTACCGATAAACAAAATTAAAGGTTGATAAAATTTTTAGAATTTAGGGAAAGCACTGGGACCCAAAATTAAGGGATGACAAAAATTTAGAACATAAAGAGGTGCTTGGTAACAAAATTTAGGACTGTAGAGACTGCATCAGGTAGCAAAATATCTAACGCTGGCCCTCAGTAAGCTTAAGTATATGTAGGAATTTAACTATTCAGGACTCGGATAAGCCTTAAGCATGTGCAAGAATTAGATATAAGTATAATAAAAAACTAAATTAATACAATTCAGGCTTAATTTTCTCAGTTTGCAATAGAAACAAGGCAAAATTTTATGGAACATTTCGTCACCATGCTTCATAGCCAATCATGTACAATGGATGCTGTTAAGCTAGGCTAAAATTAAATTTTACTAATTTCAAAGAATTTCAGTTAATATAACAGACTGTACTGTTTCTTAACTTCCTGATTTGATCCAGTTTATTATTTTTTGCTGGCTGTGATAATTACAGCAATTTTATGAAATCTAAAATTTGAACTTTTGATTATGTCGAAAGGAGTGTATAATTCTGAAGCTGCATCAGGATCTACAAAGTGAAAGTATGTTTCGATGAACTGTATATGACATAACAGAAAAAGGAACTTTTTGTGAATTCCAGCACCCCACTCACGATGAATAACAAAAAAATTATTCGCTATGTTGAAAGTCACGATGATGACAAAGTGATGATTGAATGGTTAGACAGAGACACAGTGAGAAAGTGCCATTTGCGGGTCCAATGCTAATGGCTCAAGCCAAAATATTTCATGAAGGAATGAACTTAAAAACTGAGTGTACATATTCAATAGACTGTTTAACCAAATTTTAAAATCTCTGTAGTGTAATGCAGTTAAAAATTTCAGTTGAAAATGCTTCAGCTGGTACTGAAGCTGTTGAACTATTTGCAGATGAATTCATTGAACTCCTTAATAGTGAAATGTTATCCACAGGACAAATTTATAACATTGATGAAACTGATCTTTTTTGGCAATATGTACCACAAAATACCTTGGCAGCCTCTACAGAAAAGGCTCCAAATGGTGTCAAAGATTCCAAAACTAGACTAACAATTTTAGCATGTGCAAATGCTGCAGGAACATACAAGTGTAAACTTTTTGTAATCAGAAAAAATACATGACCTGGAGCATTTTAAGGAGTAAAGATTTTTCCGTTATATATCAAACAAATGAAAGAGCATGAATGATGCAAGCATTAATGTATGATTTGTTTGAAAATCATTTCATACCTGAGACTCAGCAAAATATGAATTCAGTTGGTTTACCTGATGACACAAAAATTGCCCTGATTGTTGATAGCTGTTCGACTCACATTTCACTTAAAATTTTAATGAAAGATAATATATCCATGTGATTCTTTCCTCCAAGTCCTTCATTCAGCCTATGGATATTGGAACAGTGCATGCACTGAAGTGCAAATATAAAGTCACATTTTTAAAATCCATGTTAAATTTCTTGAATATTGACAAGACGTTTGAAGAATTTTTGAAATATTTTAGTAGAAAATCTGCTGTGTGGAGCATCGCAGGATCATGGGAGGATGTGCCTCCAGATACTTTAAAAAATGCTTGGCATAATTTATTGCCAGCTATATATTTGAAGGCTTTCGCAAACCATAGATGAAATTTTCCAATTAATAGATTTTGTAAAGAAATTTGGAGACTTAATAAATGAAGATGATATAACAAAGTTTTTCATTGTGATCACAATACTCTAATCATCAATTAATTAATCGAAGTTCAGATACAGTATTACAAATGAACATCTGAATGACTGCATGAATTTAGCCATAAAATCATATGTTTCAAAAAACAATAAACTCGCAGAAGACTTGCAGTGTCAGGTTTTGCATTAAAATACTATGCTTTTCCTGTATCTAATTTACATCTTTTTAGTAAATAATAATAAAGAAGAATAATAAAGAATAGATAAAGAATAGAATTAATAAAGAATAGATAATTACACTTTTTATTAGCATATTATACCACTCATTTTTTATACTTTTTGTGTTATATATGTTTATAACTGAAATATAAGAAGTTCAATACATAATTGTGGCTTGCCAAAATTTATTTAATTCTGAATTGGCTCATGCCAAGTTAGAGGTTGAGCACCACTGCATTACAACAACCAGTACAAAATATCCCTAACTAACTGATGAGAGTACATTAAAGCAATTTTTGCATGACAACTACTCATTATAGTAATTTTTTTTCCTGTAAGATAGAAAGGGTCATTATACCAAGCATCAGCTATAGTTTATAAATATGAAATGTTGATTTTTTAATGTTAGGCCATAATGAAGGTTTAAATTTTAAACTTTGTGAATGTGTCTCATTTTGGGAATATTGCAAGAAAATAACAAACATGCATATTGTTATAAGATTAGAAAAGTTCATTGATGTATTTAATACTTTATTAAATCATTCCGAACATGAAACTGCTAATAATACTGTCAGATCTTTATGCTGCTGAAGGTTTCAGTATAAGTAACATCATCATAAGGTATATTCTTTAAGATTTCTGAATATTCAGTGGCATCTTCTTAAATCCTAAATTTTAGGGCTTAAATTTATTTCTGTGGCATTGAATATTGTGGCATCCTTATCTGGTTTGATATTAAATGTATTAATATAATGCATTTAAATGTCATAGATTATTATTAAGATTAAATTTATTTTTTAATTTTCATTTGATATTACAGTTATTTTATATTTATAGGAAAGAGAAGTTCAAGTTGTTGCGGGAGAAGCAAAAACCAGTCATATTTTTGAAAATGGGGGTAAAGGCTCAAAGATGGCTGGATTACAGCATATCAATTTTCATGAGTTATCTCTGTAAGTAACATTGTTAATTCAAATTCCAAGTAAGGCTATTTATAACTGTACACTCTCAGTAGAATGCAAGCACTTAAAATTTGTCAAGACAAGAAAAAAGCATTCTTTGAGAGGTTTTGGTAGTGGAAAATAAATAGCAAGATAGTTTGATTCCATTCTTTAGATTGCTATCTATCAAAAATAAGATGGAGCTTAAGCTAATAATCCTAAAATAACTTGCCTAAATTAAATATTTCAGTTCGAATCCTCATCAATATATTTCCATTGTAGAGTTTGCATATCAGTTGTAGAGTTTCAAAGTTTCAGTTTCATAGTTGTGTAAGGATATGTGCTTGAAACTGTACTGCTGCTATAATTTCAACTTTGGTTAAAGAAAATGATAATTGACACATATTTGAAAAACATGAAATATTTTTAGTTATTGGCTGATAAGATACATAGAATTCCTGCCTACCAGGAAATTTCTATAGACTCTTTAATGTTGACAAATTTAAAAAAAAAATGGTCAGGGAAAAATATAAATTTTTTAAAAGATCAGGAAAAATCATAATTTGTTCAATAGTTAAAAGTAACTAATGGACAAAAATTACCCCTTTAAAAAGGAAAGCAAGTAAAGAGTTATAGTAAAGTATTTTTATTACAGAAAATATATTTTTTAATGTTCTTAATTACTACATTGTAATAGTAAGCTTACTGTAAATACTGTTTTATGGTAAGCATATAAAAGCATTTGCTTGTTTATTTGTAAGATTAATTCATTATATTTTTTGCGAAATAAATTTAAAAAGTTCAATATCATTGGGAACCCTGATATAATAAAACTTCAAAAAAATTGCATCATTCTCAGCAATCAGAACTGCAAAATAAAAGCAGAGATGCTATTCCCCCCCATTTCTGTTTTTCTGAAAGACTGAAAATAAACATAATTTTTCATTTTTTATGGGTGAATTCTTAATTTCTATGGTTATAAAATACATAAATCTTACTATTCTATGAGATGATTAAAATCATAAATATATTTAAAATTCAAAAAATGAATTTTTTCCATCACAGCCAATGACATTTCACTTTTTTAATAATGCCACCATTATTGAAGAAGTTGTTTATTAAGGTTTTTATTATTAAGTACTATAAAGTACTGTTTTTATAACAAATAGAATAATTATAGTGTGTTATGTTATTGTTATAATGGCCAATTCAATAAGCTTGTGAATGACTGGAAATACAGTTATTTCTACTCTAAAGTTAGGACAAACTCAGCCTTTGATTGGTATTGTTTTATTAAAAAAGCTGTGTGCATTTCGAGGGAGTTGAATGGGGATCTTTATTTTGTCAAGAATTTTATCCTCCCTCCTTATGGAAGTTGGGCTCATGTTACCTAAACAAGTGCATAGCTTATTGAAAGAGAAACATGTCAGCGTAAAGTTAAGCAAAGAAAATAAGTGTAGATTCATGTAGTTTTTGCATGTTATCTGAACAAACATATAGCTATATTATTGAATGAGAAACATGTCATCAATTAAGTTATTACATGTTATTAATACATTTAAGCAAAGAATGTAAGCTTAGATTGGTGTAATTTTTGCATGTTATCAATACATTTAAGCAAAGAATGTAAACTTAGATTGGTGTAGTTTTTACATGTTATCAATTAAGTAATTTTTTTTACATGTTATCAATTAAATAATTGTTTTACATGTTATCAATTAAGTATTAATAATTATTGTTATATGTTATCAGTTAATTATGCATGTTATCAATTAAGTTATTAATACATTTAAGCAAAGAATGTAAACTTAGATTGGTGTAGTTTTTACATGTTATCTGAAAAAGCAGTTATTTTATTCAAAGAGAAACATGTCAGCCTAGAGTTTAAAGTTTAGTAAAGAAAGCTTAAGTTGATGTAGTTTTTGACAGCCCCCCC
>KK116698.1:981162-1009552 GCA_000611955.2 Stegodyphus mimosarum | reverse complement strand
TCAATGTGATTCTCATTCACCTGCAAAATTTCAAGTCGATGGACAATGTGTTCAACAGCAAATTGTAACTGATCAGTTGTGAGGCTTCGCACATAAAGTCACTCAACTGTAAGTCACTCAACATCACAACACCTCCACGATACACCAGACTTTTTAAATAGCCCCATAACCAGAAATGGCACGGAGTTAAATATGGCAAACATGGTGGCTATGGATTAGGAAAGGAGCGACTAGTAACACGTTCCTTTGTAAAGTGTTGGAGCAATAGCAACCTTCACGGACCCATGGATATGTGGGGGCACACCATCCTGCATGAAAATAGTTGATGTAAGGACTTTTGCTGTAGTTGCAGCATGTCATAGTCCCAACGGCCCGTAACAGAACATGTGGCAGGCCCACGTTCACCAATTTCCTCAAAGAATGGTCCAAGGATGAATATTGTGAATCCACACCAAACCTTTGGAGACTGTAGGGGAATTTCAGTGTGGATCCACAGATTTTCCTTAGCTCAAGTGAGGAAGTTCTGTGTGTTGACTGTTTGAAGTAGAAATGAGCCTCATCACTCCATAGAATATTCGAAAGCCATGCAGGTCAACAGTAATTTTGTTGAGAAAAATGACTGTGAATGAGAGACGTTTTGGCTTGTCCCTATCAAGCAGCTCCTGGGTATGGCAGATCTTGTATGGGAAGTAGTACAGTATTGTTTCTGAGTACTTTTCGGACAGTGCTGTAAGAATAGCCTGTCTGTCGAGAAACTGCCCGCACGCTAACTGCCCCCTAACTCTGATGTTTGTAACTGTACATCAACAGCTGTCTTGATGACATTAACAAGTACCAGCATGACATGTTTATGGCCTTTTCCAGGTTGAACTCCTAATTTCCCCATCTCTTTAAATCTCTTAATCATGGCTCAAATACTTTAGTAGCCATTGGTTTATGCCGTAGGTTCTTTCTACAATTAAATTCACGAACTGCAGCAGAAACATTCCCCTTGTTTTCGTAAAACAGCTGCACCAGTAACGTGCGTTCAACTAAAGAGACCATCATTAGTACAGCCAGAAACATTGACTTAAACATGACAACGTCTGCAAACGTTTTATACCCTAACCTGTTTTGCATAAAGCTACCTCATCTTCCCAAGCATGCAAATCTTGACATTTTTCTCCTGCAACTGACAGCTCTTCCCAGTTTTGCATTTTATTACACATAATTCTTGTTCTGTATTGTTAATATTGCTTCTGTATTCCATTTTGGTCATTTATTGTGTTAAATTTCATGTTATTTTCCAAAAAGGCACCCTCTGGTGGACATTTTAGAGCTAAAAAATTTTTTTCCGAAATTCCGTTTGCGCATCTCGTATATCACATGTTCAAAATTTCATTGCATTCCGCTCAACTGTTTGCTCTGTAGGATGCTGTTTATAGGGGAAGTTTAATTATAACCACTCAGTACTTTGGTTTTCAAGGTTTATAAATATAAAATTTATATATTACTTATAATTTTAGAACAAGATTTTTCCTTGTAGAGACATCAGGATTTTTCGAAAGCAGGAGTTGTGAAAATAAACAATGCCCTCACCAGGACTCGAACCACGGACGTCTTGAATTCGCGCCGAGCATGCTGCATGTAAAGAAGGCAGGAGAAATACCGTATATACTCCTCCTTTTAAAGGGCGACTGGGGATTAGGGGACCCAATCGCCAAATCCTGGTGGTGGAGAATCATCATCCACCACCATTTTTAGTTTGGATGCCACTTTTAGAGTCTTTAGGTTATTTGGGAGCAGGGGGTGTGCAAAATGCGCAATGCCCTTACTGAGAGTCGAACCATGGATTTCTCGAATACGTGTCAAGCATGCTGACCAGTACACCATGAAGGCATGTGAAGAAGGTGGGAGAAATACCTTATATCTTTTTAATCTTAGAAATACAAATTTCATTAATTACATTCATGCAAATTAAAAATTAGTGTAAAAATACAAATTTCAAAAGCAAGAAACACTGAAAATGGCTGAAACTATACATCCAAACTTCTAAATGGTATAAGTATCCATAATGCGTGAGTTCAAATGATGAAAATACATATATCTTTTAATATCAGTAAAGACATAAAGTAAGAAATTTAGAACTACTTTTAGAACACAAAGACGAAAATTGAAATTCATAGTAAATTTTAAAAAATCCTATAAATGCAACAAAGCATTTTTAAAGGTTGTTAAAACCAAAACCTTTAAACAAGCATACTCCAATTCAATTTTTTTTTTGAAATTTAAAAAAATTTAAAAAATCCCAATAGAATAGGAATTCAATTGATTTCAATGTCACTTCATCAGGGGAAAGGAACATTGAAACCAATTGAAATTTCTCTTCTACAAAAGCCCTTGCTTTTCTGTGTCCAGAATCATCTGATGAACCATTTCAAAGTATTTTAATTATAATAGTTCACCCGAAAATTCTGGCCCTTCCTCAAAGCAAGGAAAAACCTCTTTAATAAATTTAAATTAGAATCTTATATCTAAAAGAAGAAAATACCATTTCACTTATCAAAAATGAAAGTGAAATAAGAAAATAGTTCATTGAACAAAATAAAACAAAAAATTACCTTTAAACATATAGCAAATAATCCATTCTATTTAAAACGTAATTGAAATTATAAAACTGAATTGAACAGATGTAATTGATACTCACAATAAGAAATTAAAAACATGAGCACTTTCATTATACTACTATCGAAAGGAAGAATTTTGTTATAGTAGAAACGTATAGGTTTGCCATTTTGTCTTCATTGGCCAAATTAAAAAAACCTTGGCGAGAAAGTAATCACTCAAAAGGGAGAAATTTGAATTATAAGATGCAATTTTTAAACCAAAAGAAAAAAAATCTTTTAATTTTGACAAGGAATAAGAATAATTATGCATTGAAAGAAATTAAAATAAATTCTTACTCTTTTAAAGTAAAATTGTGAAAAAAGAACATCATGTAATCATCATGCATTGTAAAACTTAAATTAAATTTTAAAAACCATATACTTTATAAAAGTGCCTAAAAATGGTTAAATAATTTTTTATTAGTTGTTTTATAAAAATGAGAGAAAATCCAATAATTTAGGATTTTTTTTAAACTAAAAATTCAGAAAAAAGTTAGAAAAAGGAAGTAAAAGAACGTTTGTTAGAAAAGTAAAAAGTCTTCACGTCATGGGCTTGTCATGATGACTTTGAATATACTTGGCCCGTGGTTAGCAACAGAATAGTAATATTAAAATAAAAAAATTCTATAAACTTTTTAAAACATCCTTTGTCCTTTTCTTTTGGAGCTTTCACTTAAAAAATTCATACTTCTAAAAGGTATTATAGGGTGTAGACTACTTCAGACTTTTTTAAAAGACTATTTATGAATTTTGAAGGAATTTCATTTTCTTTTAAAATTTTGATGAGAATTAGAATTTCTTCTTTTTGTGTTTCTATTTCAGTGCAAAAGTTTTTAATTCTACTAATTTGGTTAATAATAGTATTTGTAAAAACTTTTTAAGATATGTTGGAGTTCCAATTTATAAGTTGCTTAGTAGAAAAATTAAAATCTTTTCTTTAATCAAAAAGTTTAATTTCTGTAAAATTATGAATACTAAGATAAACTATTTCTGTTTTGGTTTTTATTGGTCTTATTTAGTTTTAGACAATTTGGGTATATGTTGCTGTTTTTGATGAGATTAAAATTGTTGCAAGTAATAATGTCATGAATATATCTACAAGTGTGTTCAAATTTACTGAAATCGTTATCAGAAAGGCTCTTCAGGAATTTGAATTCTTTAGGAAAAAGAAATAAGTTATAAATATGAGTTCAATATGAACTTCCCATTGGAATTCCTTATGTTTGCAGGTAAAGAAAGTTGGAATGCTTAATATAGTTGTTGTAAAGTAAAAAATGTAGAAATTCTTTCCATTTTTGCAGTTCCAGAACATTGTTTCAGAAAAAATTTCTGTCATTTCTAAAAGACTTTCGTAAATTTCTTTGAATGGCAGAGATGTGTAGAGGTTTTCATAGCAGTTAATATTGTAAAATATAAGATTTTTAACTTCTTCAATGATTTTCAAGTTGTCGTTAATAATCCAGCAGAAGTTTTTGTCTTTTTTAACCTGTTCAAAAACTATATTATAAATAGTTTTAAGTATACTGGTAAAAATATTATCAAAATTCTTCTTGAAGTTTCTAGTAAATACTAAGCATATTTTTATTTTATTTTTTAAAAAATATTTTGTAATCATATATCTTTTTTATATGAATTAACTAATTTTGAGATTTTTATGGCCGTAAGTTATAAATGCAAACTTTGAGAATTACAAAACTAGAAGCCAGTTACCTTGAGCATCCCACAGCCATTAGCAAGTTGTTAGGCATCAGCATAACAACTTGCTTGCATTGTAGAGAACTTGACATCAGGATTTGTTTTGTTATTGTACTGAAATCTGTTACTTTTCTATGTTTATTGAGTTCTAATCTCCATTTTACGCTGCTTTACATTTAAGAAAATGTGATTATTTTAGAAGTGTTAAATAATACAAATTTCATGGATATGTAAAAGAAAATTTTGGTTTTATATTGACAACAACAATTTTTACAGAAGATTTTCATGCCAAGGACTGCAAAATATTAAGATATCTAAGCAAAGATTTTCCAGAACTATAAACTTTACCAGTTCTTTCTTCAAAAAAATTACAATAGAATTTTAATTTGCATTTATTGTTAAAAATGATAAGATTTTGTTATTTAAAAAAATTACATATATCAAAATTCTATGATTTATACTTACTTCTATAAAGTAAAAAGGAAGAGTTGTAATCGTGAAAATTTTCGGGTCTAATATTTCAACGAAAATATCAATTTTGACCGCTATAAAATGCAATTTAGCGATGTTTTTGCATGATATCTAAACGTAACAACAGAATAAAGGACTCTTTTCCCCAAAAAAATTATAAAACTGATTTAAAACGCATTCTGAACAGATCTTTTCGTGACGTCTGTGTGTACGTATGTATGTATGTACGCATCTCGCATAAGTCAAAAACGAGTAGCCTCAGAATGCTGAAATTTTGTATATAGGACTGCTATAACATGTAGATGTGCACCTCTTATTTTGGTTGCAATTGGCCACACCAAAAATATATAAATTTATTCTATCCACTCTGTTACTCGGCTCAGTGAGCTCAATTTCTTTATTTTTATATATTTGTAAAATTGTGCATTTTTTGCTTTGAAAATGATTGAATTATATTGTTCTTATATTTCGGTTAAGATTTTTATGTGTTTAGTTAACCTGCATGCAATGAGTGTGGAATTATCAGCAATTGAAGTTTTTTAAGTAAGGCTAAGCCTAATTTTTGGTTATGGTAGCGTACATATTTGTTTATATTTGAAACTTTAGCAGAATAATGGATTTGTTGCCCATCTAGAGAAACTAAGCTTTGCAACAACAAAGTAATGTCTTCTTTTATAATTTCGAGTTAAATTATGCTTAATTCATTCTGGAATTATCATATAAGTTATTAGCTTGTTTTTGCATACAAACTGTAATTTTAACTGTAAAAATTGTTTTTAAATTGTCTCAAGTGTAAAAATTGTTTTTAAATTGTCTCAACTGTACTTGTTGTTTAATGTTTTTCTATATCTTTCAATTTTTAATGAAAATACTATGCATTGACAAGCTACTGCACGATCACGAAAAACACCCATGCATTCACCGGAATTTGAAAGTTGGATGAACTGTCAATGTTCAGCGATTTTATCACTCAGCTGCTAATGGGCCCTTTAACAAAGTGTAATTGCCAAACTTTTTGGGTATGCTATTCCAACAGTAGATTCGTTATTAAAATTCCTTTATTTCAATTCCTTTTGGTAAACTTCAACTGCTATCTATAAATTTTGTACCTAACATCTCTTTTATAATTTCGTTTAATAACACTAAACTGTGGCCGAATTTTCATACCTATGGCAATCAGCACAGGAAGTGTCATTTTTACCTGCTTGCATGAAGTAGTGCTGCAGTGTAATCAGCTATGGCAAAGCACTTTAGGGCAATCTGCCTAAGGGGAGGGATGCCTTCGTGGAGGATTTTTTAAGGCGAAGTGGCTCGTATATACATTACCCATGGGGAAAATCACAAAAACACCCATGAAGCCAGCCCGTTCACTGGGATTCGAAAGTTGCACCAAACTACCAGTGTTCAACAACTGTGCTGATCAGCCGCTAATGGGCCGTTGTACGAAGTGTAATTGTGAAAATTTTCAGGTTTGTTCTTCCAACAGTAGATTCGTTATTAATATTCCTTTATTTAAATTCCTTTTAGTAATCTTCAACGGAATCACACACAAAATTGGATCAATATATATATTAATACATGTGCACAAATGCATGCAATGAGTGAAAAATGTATTTGCATCTGAAAAGAAAAAATTACAACAACTAAAAAATCTGATGTTTACACCGCATTACTTCCTTGTGCGGAATATTAAATTATATGCAATTTTCCTGCATTTCATTTAAACATATCGAATTAACAGTTAACAAATTTTGAATTAAATCTACTTCGTCGATAGTGCATAAACCACAACAGAATAAATGCATTCTTTAAAGTTCACTATATTTATTTGCCATAGCCACACTTCAGTGCTAAACACAGACGATTTCACAGACGATTAGCTGCTGCTTACCTAATTTGCATGCGCTACTAATTAATTCAGTTCTCACTTTGCAGTAAGGCAAAATTACATATAAGTTCAGAATATTTACTTTAAAAATTGGAAGATGTAGAAAAACATAAAACACAAAGTACAGTTAAAACAATTAAAAAAACAGTTTTTTCAATTAAAACTCCGATTTGTACGCAAAAAACCAGCCAATAATTTAAATGATAATTCCAGGATGAATCAAGTGTAATTTAATTCTCAATGATAAAGCAAGACGTTACTTTGTTGTTGCGAAGCTTAGTTTCTAGAGATTGCCAACACATCCACTATTCTGCTAAGCTTCAATTGTAAACAAATATGGCCGCTACCATAACCAAAAATTAGGCACTTAAAAAAACTTTTAAATTGTTGATTATTCCACAATTATTGCATGCAGGTTAACTAAGGGAATAAAAATCTTAACCGAAAGATAAGAACAACATAATTCAATGTTTTTTAAAGAAAAAAATGCATAGTTTACAAACTTATAGAAATAAAGAAACTGAGCTCACTGAGCCAAGTCTGAAAAGAATGCACGTAAAAAGAAAATCAAATTGTAAACTATATTTTAATGAGACTTCGAAATACTATTTTTAAAATAAAAACTTACTGACTAAGAAATGACATATAAAAAATCAAATAATGAATAATTTTTTAAGCTATAAGAAAATGTTTTAACGCATTTTGGACAGGTGCCAAATCCCTGTCTTCCAAAACAGGAAGCTTATAATCTCATGTTTCCTAAAGTGCCTATTGAGTCTCTTTCAAATTAGCGTTTTCAGAGTTTTTAATTAATATCTCAGCCGATTAAAGTAATACGAAGATGAGAACAGTATCAATGGATTCAGACAAATTTTTGGAATCCAGGGATATGCATTTCGAAATTCGACTAAGCGCAGTTCCATAGATATTTGTGAAAAAAGAAATTGGCTTGTACCCAAATCCATTTTATATGGGAAAATTCAAGAAGGAAAGTCAAAAAGGAAGGGAAAAGCCAGCAAAGAAAGGGAAAATTTAGTGTTTTTAATTAATAATATCTCTGCTAATTAATGTTGTACGAAGATGGGAATGGTTAAAATGGCTTCCCACAGACATTTGGAATTCAAAGGTGTTCTTTGCTAAGCCCGGAACTATGCGGTTTGCGAGGAGGTAGTGCCACAAACAAACAGACAGATGCGTACAGATTTTAATATAAGCGCGATTTTGAATTTTTATGTATTTTTGCCTTACCACAAAGTGAAAACTGAATTAATTAGTAGCGCATGCGCATTAAGAAAGCGACGCTGAATCATCTGTGAAAAACTGTTTCTTTTTTATTTGTTTAATTTCTTCTATACATCGTTTTAGATTTATTATAGTATTTGAATAGAACTTGTGGTAATTCTTCAGATGCTATAATGTTTGCACACTCTGAGTTATAAAATGAATGAGATTAACGCTGTTAAGTGAACCTAGCGCCGAAGTGTGGCTATGGTAAATAAATGTAGCGAACTTTAAAGAGTGCATTTATTCTATTGTGGTTTATGTGCTATCGACGATGTAGATTTAATTCAAAATTCGTTAACTGTTGATTCAATATGTTTAAATGAAATGCAGGAAAATTGCATATAATTTAATATTCCGTACAAGAAAGTCATGTGGTGTACACGAGATTTTTTTTTCCACTATTGTATTTCTCTTGCTTTGCTAATGCTTTAATGCTTTCTTCTACGAGGCTTTTCTATCACAAGACTTTTTCTCTTTGAAGGTGGAGAATGTGTAAGATAAAAAATATGTAAATCAGGTTTATAATTTAATTTAGTAATAGTTTCTTAATTCCTCATTGTTAATTTGGATATTTCATCTCTCTATTCTAAAAGTTTCTGGATTGCATCATTTCTAGATCAATCCATATTGCATGCCTTACTTAATGGTTTTGACATAGGTAATTGGGAACTTGAACTCAAAATTTTGAGAACTGAAACTTTTCTAACCTAAACTAAAACTTTTCTCTTCATGAGATTCCATACTGGATAGCTGTGCACTTTGTATTCTGCTCTCTTCCTGGCATCAAAAATGTAAATATTTTTGAAATAGGCACAAATAATGTGCCAAATTGTTTGTGGCCACAACATGATTATTGAAATAAAATCAAGATTTAATCTGCCTCGGCTGCCAAGTTTCCTCTTCAGTATGGATCTGTGTTCTACGCCAAATAACACTGCTATGTTTCTACATCTCAGTGTTCTTATATTAATATTTCTAAATTTTGTTTTCATTGCATATATACATATGTATACATGCAACATATATTGTTTACATACATATATGTTGTTGTTACATATATATGTGTGTAATGATTCCAAATGTGTAGAGGAAAACATTGGAACTTTTAACATTATTGATGAACTTTTTATATTGCGTAGATGGCTGAGACCATAGTGGCTTGAAGGTAGGACTGAGCAGAAAAGCATGATCCTTATTTTTTTTATGTATATCCAATCATCTTTTTGCAAATAAGATATTTCTTAATTATGGTAGAATACAATAAGTTCCATTTTAAAGTACAACGTCATCTTAGGCAAATAAGCAGCAGTGAGAAAAAGTAGCGTGTTGCCAGCAGGAATGCGTAAGCGAAAGAGAATACAGCAGTTCAAAGGAATGCAGGAGGAAGTTGATGGTTTCAGTTCGAGTTAGAAAGTTTTGGTTTGAAATGATTTGATTGGGCAGGAGTTATCTGCATTAAAACATTATGTAATTTCGAATGTTCTCGAATTTGGGAGAAAGGATGAATTTAGGGGGAGAGCACCAAAATTAGAATTTTAAGGTCGCCAATTATTTTTTAAAACAGCTGTCATATGTCGTTATATCTTACATATATATATATATTTAAATGCAAAATAAGAGAATTTGCAAATTTTGTCTATTTTTATAAAAAGTATGGAACCAAAGGTACTAATAGTGCTGCTGGAGAATTAGGCGGATATTGAAGCAGCCTATGTCCTATACTATGGGACACCTTAGTTTTAGGACATAGGTCGCTATTTTAAAACCTTTTTGAATGAAAAGATATAAAACATTCACTAAAGGTTTTTCAACATTTTTTTAGCATTCTCTGTTTTTTTTTTATTTTTTCATTCTAAAATTTTCATAAAAATTAATGAAAAAAAGACATAAAATACTTAAAAAAGAACATAAAAATAATTAAAAAATGAAGTATTTTTACATTTTTTCAAATACAAAAAATTCAAATTAGACAAAAAATATTAAAAATTAAAGAATGGAAAAAATTTCCCACCCTAAAAATATATTAAAATTTTTTTAGGAATTTTACCCACCCTGAAAAAATTATCATATATAATTTAAGAGCCGCACATATATGTGCGAATAATTTAATATGAATTCTCTCACTATGCCTTTTAATAAAATTTTCAGATAATTGTTTATATAATTCACCAATCAACTTTATCTTCATGTCTGTTTATAAAGTCTTTGCTGATTATCTGGTATTTCATCCCAATCAACTCTATTTTCTAGTTCTTCAATAGTATTATCTAATAGTATTTGATATCTAGAAAATAATTTCATATTTATTTTTTTTTAATTTTGTAAAATAAAATTATTACTTGAAGTCTGATATGTTATCCCAATTTACTTTATCCTCACTATCTAAAACGAATTTTTCAGATAATTTTTGATATCTAGATATAATGTTCCACTTGGTTTGATTTTTAAGCATAATCATAAATGGTTCACTTAATTTGTGATAAGCTGATACATTATCCCATTCTACTCTATCTCTATATTCAGTGATGAATAACATTTTCGAAATTTCTAATTAAATCTTCGCTTAAAGATGTGCTTTTAGAAACTTCAGGCCAGTTGACATCAATTTATTAGGATGAAAATTCTTTGGAAATATATTTATATCCATTTAATTGTGATTGCTTTACATATTTTTCAACAGGAAAAAATTTTTAAGTATTTATAAAATCTTGTTCTCGTAGATAAATTTCTTTTATAACTGATTTAGCTTTCAGTAAATTTAATAGTTGTTTATAAAAATTGTAACATTACTTGTATTCTTCTTTTATTTCCAAAATATTTAAACTTTCTCAACTTCAACAATCCCTGAACTTAAACTTAATGATGCAAGTGGTATAAAAGTGAAAGCCGATAAACCAGACACACTTATTATAAATTTACGGACTGTTAGGGTAATGCTTATCTTTTGATATCTTTCATAACTTTTTCTAAAAAAATATATATTTTCTTTAAATATTCTTCCATAATTTATATAGGATCAAAATTCCTTCGGTATCTTATTTTTGGATTTTTTAAATCAAGCATGAAAAAACTGTCAGGAAATATATATTTTTTATTTCTTCTTTAGAGATATAACCATCAACGTCTATTATTATTTGCTGAATTTTTTTATATTGTGTATTAAAAAATATAAAATAATTACAATTTTTCTAATAGTGATAGGAGGTAAATGAAAGTTGTGCAATATATAAATAATAGACATGTTTTTCTTTCTTTCTCTAATAAACATATCTTCAATATCTTTTTGATTTTTTCATGTTACACAATCATCATAAAAAACAAGATTTTTACGCAAAGGATCTAAATCATCAGCTGTTATAAATTCATTTAAATCTGATGAAAATACTTCTTCTTTTTTATATTTATCATAATTTAATATTTCTCTTTTATCTTTTAATTTCTTAGTTTTAAGGATATTATCTCTTTCAATATCTTCAAAGAAAGTATATGTGTCTTGCAATTTAGAATATTTGGGTTCATTGATATGTTTTGCACATATGTATAATGCATCAAAATCTAATCTTAAACCTTTTGGCTCTTCAAAACCATTAATAAGATTTAATAATAAATTTGTTTTACTACAACCGGAGGGTCCTTCTATAAATAATCTGAATGGATGTTGAGGTAATAACAGATGTTGATTAGGATCACGTAATTTTTCTGGTTCAGTATAATCTTTAATTTTTATCATTTATTTATTCATATAATTTCTATTTAAAAAAAATATTAAAATCAATATTAAGCCTATTTTTTACTGATGATTTTAATTTTTTTTTACCGTTTAAGATACATGTACCATTATAGAAATATGGGGGCGTTCAAGGGTTCCGTAGAAAATTCTATGGATTCCGATGTTTTAACTAATATCCATATATGATTCTTTTTATCAGTTTCTATAAAAAAGTGATTATCATGGTCATATCCATTTTAAGTTTTAAATCTTCGTAAAATAATAACTTTTAACTTTATTAACAGGATTAGCCACATTTGTTATAATTGTATTATTAATTATTTGCATTGTATTTCTCTTTTGTCAAGAATGTTATTGCATTGTTTTCTAAACATCTTTTATTAACAACATGTTTATCATTTACTGGATCTTTTACATTTCCGATTCTTTTATCCTTTGCATCAGAAATACTGTCTTTTGAATGTAAATAATTATTCATTTCTTTTCTAATACTTTGATCCAATGATTGTATTTTTCCCACTGTTTCATTAACAAAATTTAAAAAAACTGTCATCAGTATTATATTTGTTTAAATCAATAATTTCCCTTAAATTTGCCAATGCACTCAAAACATACATTTTTATTCTAACATCCTGATCGTCTATAGGATTTTTACAATTTTTTAAAATTTTATTATCCGTATCATAATTTCCATCATCAGTATATTTAAATCTGATTCCTGATGGACCAGGGAGACCAGATTTTTCTCTTATCATCAAAAGGTGGATATTCAGCAATCATTTATTAAAGATTAAGATTTCTCATCTAAACTGTCAAATAACTAACAAATATATAATATAACTTTTTGTTCTTTCATATTTAATTCGGTCTCCTTTTTTTCTTCAACAATAAAATAAAATATATAGTTTTTTGCAGCTGTATGATTTAACCTATAATGAAAATTTAATGTTAAATTTCCTACAGTTGTATAATTTTCAAGATGGGATCGATCAAAAGTGATAATGGAATATAATTTACCATATGATAAATAATCTATCATACATCTTGATTCTTTGTTTCTATTATTCTTAATTTCTAGAAAAACTTCATACGGTTTATTCCATTCTTTATTAGAAAAATCCATGTTATATTTTTCAGACAGCATGACTTTTCCATTTATCATAACCCAACACTCTTCCGTATCTAAATAACCAAATACTTTTTTTTTTTTTTGTCAAATTTTCATTTTTGTCTACATATTGGAGAACAACAAATAATGTTAAAACTTCATTGGATGTTGTGTGTATAGGATATGATCCAAATTGTGCTTTTTCAATTACATTTGATTTATGAATGACATATTGATTCCAATTAATATCTATAGGTTTATTGGTTAATAGTAATTGTGTATATAATACGTCTGCTTTATTTTTAAATTTAACATGAACTAAAAGAGAGATAAATCTTCAATTTCTATTTTATAATCAGAATTAGCAACATCCATATATATCAAATTTTCACTATTTGTCTTTCCTTTGAAATTCTATTTTTATTTCAAAACCTGTTATTGCTTTCCTGAAATATTTTAGAAAATCAAAAATTTGATATAGCGGTAACCATATTGTAATAGATTGGCTATCTTTTGTCATTTTCCATCTTTTATCAAGATCTTTGTTATAATTTTCATTTTCTTCAACTTTTAATTTATTAGTTATTTCAGTGATGGTCGTTTGTGCTGTTATGGATCCATCATCTTTAATGATATATTTTACTCTATTAGCATTATCACTCGTATCAAAAAAAACAAAACAAGTCAGTTCTGTTGTTGTATAATCACCAAGTCTTATAACTTGTTGAACAATAGGAAAATAATCACTAGTATGTTTAACAACTTGACCACCTATTGTCAGTTTTTTACCAGTAAATAAACCTAATGCACAATTCACAGTAACATTATCATCATTTATAATCACCATTATTCTTTAGAATTTTCCATTTTATTTGAATATAAGACTCTGAAAGTAATATTCTAGCTTCTTTATTTTGGATAAAAAATTCATATTTACTAACTTTACTGTATTCTACATTTGCTTTTTCTAATACCATCAGTTCTTTACTCTCTATATTATCATCGTAATGATAAAAGTTTTTTTGTTAAGTCATGATAATTTTTCATTTATTAGGGATGAAACTTTGGTAATTTTTTAAATTCTGATCCTTTTGTTTTAGATAATTTGATTTATTTTTATTATTATCAGTTAATATAAAATTTTAAATTTTTTTACTTCTTCTGTATAATCTATATTCATTCATTTATTTAGAGATAAAAGGTCTTTTTTATATACCCAACTGTTAAAAGTTGTCAGGATATCCTAGCCATTTTACTAAATATTTATTTCCTTTCTTTTTAATCTTTTTTATTATATTTTACTATTTCATTTTCATAAAATACTCCTTCAATTTTTTCACCATTCAAGTCTTGTATTCTGTAACTGTATACATATGGCTATATTTTTGATTTTATAACATCTAATATAATAAAAATCTCTTCTGTAAAAGTCGGACCTTTAGAAAAAATTGTTTTAAATTTTGATATTCTGACACGATCTTCTATTTTATATTTAGGTTTTCTCTTCGCTGTCAGAGTTTTGTGATCAACATATAAATTAAAATAAACTTTTATTTCATTTACCGGTTTACTGGCTTCAACTGGTGTCATTTTTACACATCTATGATATGAATTGTTATAATTTTTAACTAATTTGGGTAATACATCCAAATATCTATTCGTATTATTTGCGTATAAATATTTTACAATTCTTCCCTTGATGGTTTTATTAAAACTTTCGGCTGTGGCAGACTTTATTTCTTTATTTTTGGTTGTAAACCATTTTATGTTATAATAATCTTTAAATAGTTTTTGGGTGACCTTTCCTGTAAATTCAGTACCTTCATCTATCAATATAAATTTTGGTATTCTTTCTTTAAACACTTTTTTAAAACCTTCTACTACTTCTTTGGATGTTTTTTTTTAATAGGAAAAACCCATGCATATTTATTAAATGCGTCTGTAACTGTTAATGAATATTTGGTTCCATCATTATATTTACTATAATTTTAACAGATAATAAATCAGCATCAAATTGATTATTACTATTTGGAACACAAACTCTTCTTCTTTTAAATTTACAAATAACAGGCTTGTATCATGTATATTCATCTTGTGTGTGTAAAAATTCTTCAAGATCTTTAGAACATCCTGTTTTTCTTTTTAATTCATCAATTCCACAATAACCTGTTTCAGGATTATAATATGTTGACTTTTTTTTTTTCCCTAAAAAAAAAAACATTTTTTTTTTACTTTCACATTTTATACAGTTTCCTTTTCCCATTAATCTTCCATTTTTAGATGTCATTTCATGATAATTTTTAGTATCTGGTTTCTCTTTACACTTAATACAATATCCCATTCCAAATTTCAATTTAGCTTTAATAATTGGTTTAATGGTTCCTCTGGCTATTCTTTCTCCAAAAGGTGGATCAGTTGTATTATCTAAATCATTTATTAATTCTTTATTGGCTTTATGTCTTTCTTTGGTATCTTTTGTTTACTATAAGCAATGTCATTTTTTTACATGCTTTATCAAATCTATTGATTCCAGGATCACTGTGTTCTAATCTTTTTTTTTTTTTTTTAAATTATGTAGAAGGCCCACAATATTGATATCCTGGTAAATGCATTTCAGGCAGGTTTATTTTATCTTATAACCATCCAAGAAGATCTCCTCCACTAATAAGACCTATAATACCTTTTCCATTTATTTCTTAATAATTTCTTAATAATTTAATAATTTCTTAATTTTCTTTCTTAATAATTTATTTCTTTTCCCAACTTTTCTAGAACAAATTTTTCATTATAATTACTTGATTTTTTTGTAAATAAGGCTAATACTTTTTGAGGTGATTTTCCTTTGTTTCTTTCTCTTATCTGTTTCATACGAAATAATCCACATTTTACAGATGCTGGTTTTTGTAAAAAACTATCAAGTCCAATATGTGTTTTTTTATTTGATTTAATAAGAAAAGTTGTAATATTTTAATGAATATAATCTTTTTTAAATTTTATATTGTTGCATATGCATATTCCCCAAAGGAATCAAAATATTCAATAAATTCATATTTTGGATCATTATACTAACAAACCCAGTGTGTACCTGAACCTTTTAAAACATCCAAATTAATAATCCCATTTTCAAATTCTTTAACTTTTTTAGTTAATGAATCGGATGTATAAACTCCACTACATCCTTTTTCATTTTTCATATTTTCATAAATCGCTTTACCTGATATTCTTGCGTCAGTAATTTCTATGTTCCACGTTTTTTTTTTTTTTTGTTTTTAAACCATTTCTATAATCTTCAAAAGGTTGATAAATTCCATGTCCTGAAATTTTATCTAATGGTTTTTTAGTTCCCCAGGCTCCAATACCTAAACCTAAAGATGTTAAAATAGGTAATAAGAATAGTGAAAAACCAGCAAAAATATCAGGTTTTTCTTTCTTTAATTTATCTAAGGTATTGAAAAATGGTAATAATCCTCCACTTTTTTCTAAAGCTGATTTTTTAATTTTTGTATAAGGTCCAGATCCGAATTTATATGTTTTTAATTTTTCCAATACTTTTGGTACATTTATATATTTATAAAGTTCATTTAAAATTGCTGGTTTAATTTCTTTTTAAATTTCCATAAATAATGAACTGCCATCTTTAGATGATTTAAGTTGTGTTTTATTTAAAGTAATTCTTTTACCATTATGAAGTTGATTGATGTGTGTTTTTGTTAAATATAAATCATAATTTGGAGTTTTAGATTTATTTTTCTGTAAAGTTATTTCTTCTCTTGCAGATTTCAATTTATTTACCTGACTATCACTCAAATATACTTTCTTTTTTATATAATTACTCATTTATTAGGATAAAAACTTATTAAAATATTGCTTTGCATCTGTTTCTGACATAGTACCGCTTTTTAATAAAAAAATAACCAAAAGACAATTTGATTAAAAAATTTTTTAGATATTGAATTATTAGCAGGAATCTTATCTGTTAATTCTGACAAAATGTCTAAGTTGTCCAATTCCTTACCCATCATTTTCTCTTTAGAATTTATCCATTCACGGACTTGACCTAATTTTTTTTATGTATGCATCCATCTGATTAGTGATGTGTTCAAAGTTACTTTTTATCTCTTTATGTTTTTCTTCGATAAGTTGGTCTTTCGATCTTGCAATAGCTGGCCCAGATGATCCTTTTAGATAAGATTTTTCTCTTTTTATAGATTTTGCCAGATCTACTGCTTCTAACACTGTTTCTTTATTTTCGTTTATATAATCACTAGGTAATTTTAATCCCATCTGATTAATGAGGTTTTTATCAAAACCTGTAGCAATAAAAGAATCTAATATATTATCTCCTGTAAGTTCAGTTTGTGTATCCATCTCTTTAAATAAATCATATTCAATTTCAGGTCTTGACGATTCTAAGGGAGGAAATGATATATTTTGTAAAGCATCTTGAATATTTTTTACAACAACTTTATTTGATTTTTCATATTTTTCTATCTCTTTCATAACAGGTTTATGAAATTCTTGGAATACATTTTGCGCTCCTAATTTTTCTTTCAATTAATCATTTCTAGAATA
This sequence comes from Stegodyphus mimosarum, assembly GCA_000611955.2. Lineage (NCBI taxonomy): Eukaryota > Metazoa > Arthropoda > Arachnida > Araneae > Eresidae > Stegodyphus > Stegodyphus mimosarum. The sequence continues at coordinate 992,159 of KK116698.1, read as the reverse complement.
GAAGAGAAACACGATTGAGTGTTTTTAGTTAATGTACGCCAAATACAAGGTTGTTTCAGCGATTTTGATGATCATCTCTAGTTTTTCTAATTTCTTTATCTAATCTTATTTTTTGAATTTTTTGCTTTAATTCATCTCCAAGTTTTCTTTCCATTTATTAAAGGAAATTTAGTCAAGTAAGAAAAAAAATTATTTAAGTAATTTTACTCTGAAGTAAACGATAAATTTTTTCCAAGTAATTTTCACTTTCATCAATCCCTATAAATTTATACTTAACTTTCTTATTTTTTAAATCTAGTTATTTCCATTTTCATCTGTAATACTCATTTTAATTCAAGAAATTCCTGTATTATTAATTTTATAAAAGATTAATTTTTCAAAAATTTGAACAATTTTACTACCAGGTCGATGAGTGTTTATAAATGTATGAATAACATTTGTAGAATGATTATTAATTTGCATCCCTCAATTATACTACAGTGAACATAATAATAAGTACTACAATGATAAGTATTCAATATTTGCATGAAGGGGCCCAACTTGTCATCTTTCTTCATATATTTTTGGTTAAAATACTAAAACTTTATGAAAATGACTTTTAGTTAAAACTAATTTTATAATTTTCTGCTAATTTAATAGTAAATTTATTTTCTTCCATTTGTCCAATTTGAATGGGAGATAAATATTTTTTAAAATTTTTCTTCTTTTTCCTTGTGTGGTAAATTTGGGTATTCATTATTAAATAGTAAAAATTGAATACGAATGTTTAATCTCTCTAAAGTATAAAAACCTTTGGATATTACAATTTTAATCCATTCATTTCCATTTCAATAACTAAAAATATTATTTTTTATAAAATTCCCTTAAGTTGTCCCAAGAAACTTCAATGCAAAACTCTTGTAAAGCAATTTTTGAAAAATGAAGAGGTTTTGAGAATTCAACAGTAAAATACTGTGAATGCTGTCTTGCTTTCAATATAAAAGTTTTCATTTATTTAGTTTTAGTTTTTGACGGTAATACAAAGTATTTTAAAATTTTTTCCATAATAAATGGAGAAGTATTGCTCGTATTGCAAAGAATTTAAGCAATTTTCTGAATTTTATCAATATAAGATTAAGAAATTACGAAGTTTTTGCAAATCTTATAATAAAATTAATAAATATGAAAAACTTGACTTCAGTTCATTATGGCGAGCAAGCATTATTTATCAGAGAAAGGATATATTCCCATGGTAAATGAACCAATTAGTGACGTGGATGACAATGATGAATCATTTTTTAAAGAGTTGAGAGTGATTTTGCTAGTGATTCTTATATGGACATTTTGTCAGAGGCTGAGCTCATTGAGTCTACTTTCCACATCCCAAGAAAGATTTTATTTCTTCTTGTAAATAGTCATTCTTGTATTCTTTTTACTAATTCTAAAGTTTATTATTGTATTTTCCCAATCAAAACTTCAGAATAATTTGAATAGCACTTTCAAAAATTATTTGTCAAAATAAGCATTTTTTAACATACATAATAGCTTAAGTAATAATCTAAAATAGTACCAAAAATTATCATGTTAGAACTTAAACATTTCTGTGTGATTTTTTCCCCTAGAGTTAGACTTAGTAATGCAAAATCCCCTGTCTTGTGGGAAGATAGGTGTGATTTTTTTTTCTAAAGTTAGGCTTAACAATTCAAACCTGTGGGATAATTCCTTTTTACTCTGATCTGTCCTGAGAGAGCATCTTAAACAAAAGTGGCTCGAAAGGGTTAAGCATACAAGTACATGTTTGCAGAGCTGCGATTGTAGAGGGTATATAAGTGCACAAGGGATTTTTGGATCTTTTTCTGTTTGTACTCCTTCCACCATGTACCATGTTTCCAGCAAGAGTTGGGTAAATTTTGTAAGACATAAGGAAAAGTGATTAGCCACAGACATATATGGAAATGGAATGGAATAGAGAATTCTCGGTAGATTAGAGGCAGGCTAAACGTAATTGCAGGTGGCTATAGAGTTTACTGTAATGCTCATTGCCATCTGCAATTTGTGGAAAGAGCCTCAGGATACTGGATGCATGTTGAGAAGACCTAGAAAAGGTTGAAGATCCACAACAATGAATGAGGGTTGTTATTTGGCACTTTCAGCATGGCGACATATATAACTATAGCAACTGCTATAGCTTCACAGCTGTCACATCTGCTGTATCCATTGGAACCCAAGTGTCATGGTCTTCAGTTGTGTGAAGGCTAAATGAGTTGGAGATGTATGCCAGAAGATTTCTTTATTTGCATCCCACTCACTGCAGCACACGAGACAGTACATTTAGCAAGGTTCAGACTTCAGTGGTGCACCATGCTTTTTACAAATGAATCGAGACACAGCCTTGCCACTCATTCTTGGCATACTTAGCATAGCTGTAACTGAGAACCTAGAATACAAATTATCCCTCCCTCATTAGGTAAAAGGATCATTACAATGATGGAGGTATAATGGTTGTGGTCAGGCATTATGCTGCATACCCTTGCATGTGTTTGACAAAGGCTTCTCGACAGCTGTGTGGTATAGAGATATTACAGCTGTGTGTTCAACTTTTCAGGAGTGCAGTTGGTCCTGGATTCTTATTAATGGATAATAATGCTTGTCCACATAGGGCTCAGTTAGTTAATTGATTACCTGAAAAATGAGGCTATTTGCTGCATAGATTAGCTAGCCAGATCTTCTGACCTTAACCATATAGAGCATATCTGGGATGTTCTTGGGAGGGTGATTTCATCTCGCCATCTCCCTCCAAGAACCATTCCAGAGTTGAAAACTGCTTTGCCCCAGGAGTGGGAACAACTGCTACAGGGATTCGTCATCTGCATCTTGTAAATTATGCCATCATGTAAAGTCTGCTGGGCAACCTGTCTGGCTATATTATACCCCATATTAGGCTTATTTTCAGTGCGATATCACAACACGGATTTTTGACTTCCCTGCACTATAAGCTTGACTGATAACCATGCATATATAAAATGTACATAAACTTTTGTGTGGTGCATCTTTTTCTTTGTTATAAATGTATACTTTACCAAATTTCATTAAAATCTGTGCATTAGTTTTTCGGAAATTTTAAGTACTATACACATTTTCTTAATTTTGCACACAAGTGTATGCAGATATAAATATAGGTTCAAACAGAACTGAAGATTACTATTTCAAGGAGTTACACAGAATAGGAAATATAACAGTATACATACAGTGTGGTGGAATTTGAAATGTGAATATCACTTTTCCCCTTCATCTGTCAACTGCATGTAGTCTCATTGTGTAAGGTATGGTCTTTTTGCATCCATAGCCTTAGTTTGCTCCGTTCACCAGTTATTTTTAGGCAAACAGAACTACATGTATGTATACACACACTGTTTTATGAGATATGAAAAGATTATAAATTTTTTATGTTTGGCAAAAAAACCTTCAAGAAATATTCTTATGATTTTATTCTTAAAAGTTATATTACATCAGAAAATGTGCAAAGTCTTGAATAATTTCTCAAAATATGCCTGAGTTATTAATTACAAGTATTCACTTATTAAATTACATTTCATGAATTTAGTTGAACATCTCAAGATTATATATTTTAGTATTATATCAAACAAAAAAATTTTTAATTTTGTATTTTTTAATATTGTTTGTGATTTAAAATTTGTACAGCTCTCAGCTTTTCCAATAGATTACTGCATATGATCATTAAAATTTCGAGTTTCAGAAATAGTTGTGCTTGTTTTATAAATACTGATATAGTAAAAATATAATAACTTGCAATTTTAAATTTTAATTGCTTGTCTACTTTTATTCAGTAAACCTAAAGAATATAGTAATTTAAAATTAGGAGAATTATTTTTTAATCATTGTGTACTACTGAATGTTATAAATGAGATTTTATAGAATACTTGGATAATTTTGCATAATGGCACTGTTCAGAACATATTTTAACTAGCTTTGCTGATTAACAAAGACTTATGCTCAATTAGAGCACTATAATAATTTTTTTAAGCAGATTAAAGTTTGTATTGAATGTATGCATTAGATTTGTTACTTTGATTCACATTCTTATTTATTTATCCTCATGGTTTCAGAATACCAAAGCTAAGCTCAAATTATTAGAAGCCTTAGTTGCTAAACGTGAGCAGAACTGCTGAGTGTCCTGTTGTGGCCTGCTTCAGCCTTCGAAATCATATTTTTTTTATCATTTTCTAGTCATATATGAAAGGTTTCAAGCAAGTTTGAGATATTGGAAAAAATTATTATAAATATCTTATGTGCATGCAGTGTGTATATTTATTTATACTTTCTTTGGAATTTGTAGCAACATGTATCATATTTAGTTTAGCATTAGAGTTCAAGAGTTCCTATATTGCCCATCTGTTATCAACTTATGTGTGTTAACATTAGAAGTACAGGCAAATTTGATTATGTAGAAAGACAAAGCAATCATTTTTTACCACTGTAGAAAAAATGTATTTCTCTAAACTTCCTTTGACATTACAATTTTTAACATTAATTTGGTGTTTTTAATCTGTAAATTTCAATGAAAAAAGCTAACATAAAAAGTAATACCAACTGAAGTGCAAAAATGGAAATATTTTTCTGCTTGATGCTGTCTTACCTACATAACAATTCAGTTCCTTACATAACAATTCAGTTCCCTTATACAACAGAAAAATGAAATGTTTCTTCCATTTAATTAAAAATTAATAATTTCAAAAGATTCCAAAAACTTTTATAGTACTTTGCAACTGTAAATTTTGATTCGGGAATAGATCCACAGTGTACTTTACCACATCTGATACATTTGGCAAAAAATTAATTTTGAATTATACATTATTTTGTTTGACATAAAATGAAAGAACATGTTGACTTATAAGGCAATAGCAGTTTATCTAGAGATCAAAATTTGGAATATAGCTCTTTGATAATTCATTATGAACTTATTCCAAATATTGGATATTAGCAAAACTTGGTTCTCTCCATGCTTTATGATGAATTCAAATTGTTTTCTTTCCATTGTTTTGTGTTAAATGGATGGATTTCATTACATATCCCGTAACTGTTAGACTGGTGTATTGAAAATACTGAAACTATTTTGAAAGCCTAAAAAATTTTTCCACATTATCAAGGGTAATGCTGAAGTTTGAATTCTAACATTTTCCATGATTTTCAGTGAATTTCTGAACTGAGATCAATACCAGTTTGTTAATGATTAAGTAGTGCAGACTAAGAGGATGTTTTCATTGACTCTTTGATATGAATATATATAGTGTTAGTTTTATCTCTGATCATATTTTCAGTGGAAGTTCTACCTTTATATTGTTATCTTGTTTTATTTATCTATGTTATTTGAGGATGAGAAACCAAAATGCCAATCTAGCTATTCTTTAGATGAAAAGAAGCTTTTAGAATCTTAATTGTTAAACCCATGAAATTAACAATTAAGATTTCAATTTAACATTTTCTTCAACACTTAAATCACAGCATCACATTACTTATTTACTGAGTCATGGAATTTATTGTAAAAAAGTGATGTTTCCTAGGTGCTAAAATTTCTAATGCAATTCATTATGACTTTTCTAAAAATTTTATTGATTGCTTCCAATATAAATATATTCATTATTATTATTTTTTAATTTATGGTGGTAGATACAATAAAAACGTAATGTATAAAATAAATAAAATACAACATAGAACTTCAAACATTATTCTAGAATTGAGAAATTTATGAATCAAGTGGCAAAAAATATAAATTTTAAGAAGCTGCCATTTTTTACTGTTTAATACATATTTTGGTAAACTATTAATAATCTTTAAAATTATATCAAGAAATATTTGTAGCACTATAATACAGAGGTCAATTTAGGAAATAAGATCCTAACTTTATGTTATTTTAACAGCTCTTAAGTACAGATTTGGACAAATGGTCAAAAATGACTGCTTAGTATTTCTAAATTAAAAATGAATATTCAGTAATTTATAAGATTCTAAATATTTGAATGAGTGTCTCACTAGTATCGCATACAGGCATATCATTTCAGATTTAATTTTCTCATTAACTGCATGATTAAAGTTTTCTATGAAGCCTTTGCATTCCAAGCATTTTCTGATAAATAATTTTTTGACTGATAAAGCAACTTCAGCATATTTTAGCAACACACTTTTAGAAAACTAAAAACTGTCTGTGGAAGCAAAAGGAACTAATTATTTGCATTTGGCCAACAACAAGATGTTTAAAATATTATATAACTGTCTTCTAAATAGTTGGTCATTCAAGAGATATTTAATTGTGGTACAGACCTTTGGTGACCAGTTTTAGAAATCAATTGAGTAATGTAGACTTTCAGATTGTAACAGTTATGGTCACATGACACATTTTAATAAAAATATGTGGAATAACCCTTTTTACATGGGCCTTTTATAAAGAAATTTTCCTTAGTCAATCACTCCTTTTCATGCTTAAAATTATTGAGAAGAAGCAATTCTTTTCGTAAGGAATATGGCTTGCATACTTTTACCTGAAATGAAGTCAACAATTTAAGGTAGTATAATTTCTGCTATGATTTGGCATTAAAATTTCTCTGACATAAGTTTTTTTTTTTTTTTTTAATTTATGTTCAAAATCTCAGCACACATGTTTACTTATAGAAATGTAAGAATTTTTAATTAGTAATCTGAAGAATTTTAATTAACGATATCTTACACCATTATTAACCTTTCAGTGTGTATGTTTTTAAAGCAGGACAACACCACTGAAAGAGTTAGCAAATGCTGTTTTCCAAAATCCATGAACGAGTTTTTTTATCATCAACCAATGATTAGCTTCTTATATTCAATAAAACTTTTCCAAGAAAGCAAATGATTTTCACGAGTTAATCAGTGATTCTGAATCAACCTCAACAATGGCTTCACTGTAATGACTATTTCCCCAACTTAAATAGTGAGACAATATCTGCTCCAACAGCAAAGGCACATGCAGAATACTTCATCCTCGCTTCTTCTCCTTTTTACTTTCTGCATCCTGTACGAACATTTCATTTTGATATTGGTCAACTGTAGAAGAAGCAATCAATTATCTGAAAAAAATTTAATTGTTTGATTGTCTCCAGGGAAATGATTGTATAAAAACTTTTGTTGCATATGTTTCTGTTAAGGTGTGCTGCATGACCAGAAGTATCATAGACTGAAGTCTTATTTCATTCACTTTTTAAAATGGAGCAAATAATTTGATGATAAATCATTGCTCATGCAATCTTTTGTTAAATAAACTGCATAGCATTATGCATATGCATATTAAATTGCAATGCACACCATGTATTCTAATGACAAAGTTGCAGATATGGGATTTGTTATACAAATTAAACATGCAAATTTAATTTTTAGAATGTTATAAATTTCCCTATAAGTCATTGATTGGAATGCAAAGGTTTTTAACTTGCCAAAAATCAGCATTTGATGCAATATTCTATTTTCTAAATCCTTTTGATGCAGAAAGTAGTCACATTTTCAAAAATATTTTTAATGGTAACATCATATTATTACAAGTATTATTTATACAAGTAATTATTTTTTTTAATTTTGTAAGTTTAATTATGATGAAGAATTCATTAAATTTTGTAATATTACATTCTAATCAATTTTGTACAATTTTATACGAAAATTATAGTTGCAATAAATTTACTCTGCACTCAGAAAAATTTTATCATCAGTAGTCTCTATAATACACTGGTTATCATACATTAAGGAAAAATCACAAAAATCACGATTACTGAAAATGTTACATGTAGAATTTTATGAAACTTACCCATAATATACAAGACATAGTAAGGTATCAAATAACATAAAAAGAAATTACCAGACAATTATGGTAGTTCAGAAATTAGCACATGTATAAAATGAACAAATTTAAGGTGTCCGTGTGCTGTAGAAAAGTACCTTCAATATGGAATATGATCGTCTTTAGAAGCAATACAGCACATACAGCGATGTGTGATGTTTTCAATTATGCGGTCTATCAGTTCCATAGGAAGCGAGAGCCATTGCTCTTGCAAAGCAGTTGCAAGCGCTGCAAGGGTCTGAGGGGGCGAATTGAGAGCAGCTAGACGTCTCCCTAACACATCCCAAATGTGCTCGATAGGATTCAAGTCCAGGGATCGAGCTGGCCACTCCATGCCCATAATTGTTTCTGTTGAAGATAATCATCTATAATGTGAGCCTTGTGTGGTCTAGCACTGTCGTCCTGTAACAGGAAAGCATCACCTATTGCCCCGACATATGGTCACATGTAAGCATCAAGGATGTGCCTGAGCATTAACGGTTCCCCTTGGAAAGACATGGAGGTTTGTGTGTCCACCCAAAGAGATGCCAACCCAAACACAGACACTGAAGCCTTCTATGCACAGATGACGTTGACAGTTGGCTGCATAAGGGAGGATCTAAGAAGAGTCAGAGTAGTGGTTCTATTCCTACATGCAGATAATGTCAAATATCCGTTATCGGTGCCCATCGTAGTAGTTGGCCGTTCTTGGCTGAACCTCCTAGATGCCGAATGTGGTTTAAAATTGCCTCCAAATTCTGTGAACCACAGAAGGACTCACATTTAGCAATCTGACCACTTCTGTTTGAATTTGTCCTGCCTCTAGTCTCCCAATGGCTCTCCATCGTAGTTCTGCTTGCAAACAATGCCTTAAGGTCATTGTTATGAATTGGCTATCTCAGATTTCTGATGTCACTATCACCGTGAAATATGTGGGCTTGTTCTCAAACATGGACTTTTATGCTCCTCGCAGATGACGTATTCCGAGTGCAGCGCCACTAATTTGCATATTGCAGTTTTACTCAGCTACTCTTAGATGGCAACATTTTTCACGGTTTGGCTTATTTTTTAGGGAGTTATCGCTGTTTTTGTGATTTTTCCTTAATTTATGATAACCAATGTAGTTATATTGCAGTTGCATTTATAATTGCTTTGCTGTGCAAAATTGTTTTATAGAGAATTACTTTTCTGCTATTACCTGAAGTATTTGCTTTATATTTATTTAAAAAATATAAGATAACAGTTGTCTTCATGTTAAATGTGGTTAGCATAACCACCATTATCTGGTCATGAGATGTGTGGTCACAAAGTGTATATATATATATATATATTACTTTATTTACAAATTTTGTTTTCTTATTTTATTTAGTTAATTAGTTACAGTTCTAAAAATGAAAAGTTATGAAAACAAATAAATAATTACACAAATCTGTAAATACAGTATCTGCTACTTTCTAAAATTGCTTCCATTTCAAATATATTTAAGTTTATTGAGCAGCTGAGTTTAATATGCAGTGATTTGTGTCTTGCAAAGTATGATATTAGTTTTAAACTTTTCCAAGTAAAATAACAGCCAACAACTAATTCAATAATTAATCCTAAAATAATAATTTCCTTAGAGTTTGTTATGCTTTTCTAAATCCAATTGATGTTGGCATCTCATCTTTCTCTCCCCCCCCCATTACCGTTTTTGCTGTCAGTTTCTGCAGTTCTTTTTAACATTTTGTAGTCAATTTTACATTCATTACCTCAATATTATTGTGAATTGACACATATTCTAAAAATTAATCATCTAACTTATCTCAGCTGATTTAATAGTTTGCAATTAACTGAGGCTCCTTCTACATGAAAGCTATATTTTTTGGGAGAACAATTTTTAGCTACTTTTTTTAAGATATTAACCCCTTTCAATGATTATAATAAGCATGGCCTCTAGCAGAAATAACAATCTCCTTCATCCTTCAAAGTTCTTGCATTTTCACAAAATCTAATTCTGTTTATCATTTTCTGCATGTCTTTCCTGTAATGATATTAGAAAACTTTTATATAGATAGGTATTAAGTAGGATATTCTGGCAATGAAGAATCAGTCTTTTGCCAGTTTGAGTTTCGTAAACAGTCAATATTTTAATAAATGGCATTTTTTCTATTGATTAGTATGTATTTGTTTTGATTTCTGTGAATCTGAATGTAATAAGCGACTGAGTATAATAATTAGCATCAGATACTGTAAATTCCATTTGAATACAGCTTTTCATACGAGATTCAAAAAAGTCTTCCCTCCATTTGTTGGCTGTAGACACATACTTCCACTTAAATGTGTTTTAAATTATGTAAAGATCCATATTTTTAAATTAAAAAAATATGTGTAAAATATATAATCTAATTTTTTACACATTTCCTCTTGTATTATATATAATCTAATTTTTTACACATTTCCTCTTGTACTTACTCATTATAAAAAAAAAATAGAACATAAAACGTTCAATTCCTGCATGACAAAAACTGAACTAGATGTTTAATTTCAAAATTTTCAGTTTTTGACGTTATTTTCAACTTGCCTTGAGTGGTTAGTTAATAAATTAGAATAATTCAAAGCTGATATATTTTTTTTCCTTAAGTACCATTCAATGATATTCTTCTTTGATTGACTAGTGTGTAATATTCTTTAATTTATAATTTTGTTGCTATTTGTATGGTGAAAGAATTTTCACACAAATAATTTATAAATTTTAAATGTTAAAAATATGTTATAAATTTTTTCATGCAGTTTTACTATATTTTTAGAATCCTAATCTAAAAATCACACAAAAAACTCATTAAATTAGAAAAAGTTTTATTTGTGCAAGTGAGGTTACGGGCAGTAGCATAGCTAAGGGAGGGCAAGAAGGTTCATTGTCCTCGGGTGTAGCATCCAGGGAGTGCCAAATTGATGTTTTCAATTGCATTCTGGCAAACGGGAGGAGTGCAAAATCGCATAGTCCCCAGGTGCTGAAAACCCATGCTATTCCTATGGCTATCAGTTGGCGATATGATAATATTGAAGCCTGCCTATTTTTTTTAAAAAAAAGAATTCTGTAAGATACTATGAATGTGATCTCATATTTTTTTTGGGGGGAGAGCAGGAGTTTATCAAAGCTTTTCACAATAATATTCATAGAAAT
>KK116698.1:960601-981114 GCA_000611955.2 Stegodyphus mimosarum | reverse complement strand
CTTTCCCTAAACTACATTTTAGTTAAGCACAAATGTAATCACTTCTCTTATATTTGTGCACGGCCCTGAATATGATGCCCAACTTTAAACTTAACTATTTCTCTCAATTTTTGTCATATGGAAATTACATTTTTTATAATGAATGTAACATTTTTTTAAATAAGAATATAGGGACTGGGAAAACATATAAAGTCAGGTTTCATAATTTTTACAGCATTGATTTTTTTAATTTTAAAATGTCAAAACATGAATATATGCATCATATAAAACATATTTATAGCTGGAAGTATATGTCTATGACCAAAATGTTGTTTGAAAGTTTTCGTGGACATGGTCAGGACCCGATTAAGACTTTTAGAAGCCCTCAGCATGTAAAAGATTTTGGTACCCTGTCGTGTTTATGTTAACTTTTTGTTCATTCTTTCTCTTTCTTCCGTTTTGTTGTAGCTAAACCTTGCATCCTATGGTAAAACCGGCAATGAGAAATCTTTTGGTGCCTCTTTTTCCTCAATACCCTAAGCACATGTTTATATTGCTTAATAGTTAATCCAGCCCTGAATACAGAATATATATAGAACAGAGTCCAAGATGCAACATCATCGGGATTACCAGATTTTAGAACATCAATTTAAATCTAATAAAATGACATGTAGACATGGCAACATTGGGACTTTACTTATTCTTTAGGTCAGATATAAAAATGCTAAATTAATGCAGGATGAGTGCCAGATGGTGGCCAGTTGGTGGCGGACACATTAGGTGTCAGGATTTTTAGAATTAAGGAGATGCATTGGGCAGAAGAATCTAAGGACAGAGAAACGTGTAGAATTTAGGGAGGTATCAAATAGCTATATTTAGGACCCACAGAGATTGCACTGGGCGGAAAAATGTACAGCGCTGCCCCCCCCCACAACCACTTGTGGGCTGAAAGTGTGATGCTGGCCAATATCAATTAATGCATTATTATTGGCCACAGTGTGACTAGCCAGCAGGTTATTTAAAAGTGACATGCAGGAATACTCAGTTACTCCAGAAAAAAATCGCATTTAAGACACATCTGCTTCTTTTTATTATTATAGTCTCTATTCCTAGACTTTGCTGGGGGGGATGGATGTACAAATCTAATTGTCGATTTGCAACAGTAAATCTTAACTATTGATTAAGGATAATCCTGACTGACTCTATATGTACCTCTGTATTAACATTTTGCTTAATTTAAGAATGCATCCTGTAAAATGCAGACTAGATTTTGTTCACTAGGTGAGAATTTGTATTTGCAATCATATAGCCTTCAAATAAAAATAGCAATAACTTAACAGCATATGATGTACATATGATGTTCTGTTTTAAAAGTCTATTTCCTTTCAAGATGAAATCTTTTAATTTCAGTTGAATAACTCCAACTATCAGGTTACTGATACAGTATATCTCAACTTTTATGAAAACTTTTCTAGTTTTACAATCTTACACACAAAAATAATTTTTTTATGAATTTTGTAGTTTTATGCAAGACATCAAGAAATAAGCCACTTGGGTGATCTGTCACCAAATCTGCATATTTGACATTTGAGTTGTCATTTGAATTATACCAGAATCAAGTACCCCCTTTGAGTATGAATTTGTCTGCAGTGCATCATTAGATAAGGCAACTTTCAAACATATAGCAATATTAAGGCATTTTTAATGGCACAAATTTCTTCGGGGATTTGCAGATTTCATGGTGTTTTTTTTAAACAAACAATAATAATAATGTATTTTCAAAACAGGGTCTTTAATATTTTGTAAAGTACAACAGTTGCACTTTTTCTATGCGAATTTTCTAATTGTCGGTCCTGATTTAGAATGCAGAAATCATCGACCACTGCTCTTATTCCCTAATTCAATCAGCATTTCATTCTATTTAGTTAGTTGAATCTTGGAGATACATCTATTGTGTTTCAAAATATATGCTAACACCTTTGCATTTCTTTTTACGTTACTCTCTCTTTTTTTTAATTCATGTGCATAAAATAACTTAATGGGATACATTTTAGACATTTGTTGAATAAAAGAAATAATGATTTGGTGAGTTTGGTTTGGTTTATTTAATATGGCAAAGCACATGAAGGCTATCTGCCTAAGAGGAGGGATACCTTCATGAAGTACTTTCGAAGAGAATACACATTATGCATGGGGAAAACTATTAAACGCTCATACAGCTAGCCTGGAATCAAACCCATTTCAGAACTAATAGTGTTCAGCAATATTGTCACTCAGCTGCTGATGGGACTTGGGGTAAGAGGACAATATATTTTATCAAGAGTCATGAAGATAGGTCCGGGGTTCGATCCCCGGGCTGGGCAAGGTTGACTCAGCCTTTCATTTATGTGGGTCGATAAAATGAGTACCAAGTTCACTTGGGGACTAAACACGGGTCCTGCGACAGGCTGACCACTTGTCCAGGGCATATGTGGATGCACTCTGGGGCCCAAAATGATCAGGAAAACAGAAAAAGGGCACTGAAGGCCATGGCCCACTAGGGCTGCTGCACCACTGAGTTTACTTTTAGTTTAGTAATGAAGATTTTAATGATAAAATGTGTGGTTTTGAGTAAATTATCACAGATATGATTTAGATACACTGACCCCTTACCCCCCCCCCAAAAAGGAGAAAGTGTATTGTTAAAGAATACTAGGAAATAAACAAGGAATGTTTCTTACAAAATTGAAGATTTGTTTCAAAGTAATCAGCAAAATTTTGAAATAAGCTTAAAAAATGCATCAAACATACATAATAATATAAAAACTATTTTTATCAAATACATATAATGAAAGCATTTTTTAGATGGGTTTTTATCACTTATTTATTCCAAATGGATATTTGGTAATATGAAAAATTGATTAAATTTATAAATAAAAGCAAGTATTCATAGACAAAATGACACACATCCAAAAGATTGCTTACTTTTTTAAAACTATTTTGCTGAATTGTGTTTAGTGGCTCCAATGATAGGTGCTAAATTTATTTACATATTATAAAATATTATTTTGATAATTTAGAGTTTTTTAAACTTAATTTGCTATATTTAAATTATTTTTTTAACATGAATGATGTGACACTTCGTTTTTATATTTTTAGCCGATTGCCATACAATAGCAAATCTTTATTATTTACAAGCACTTAAAGCAAATACTTTAAAGTGATAGCAAAGACTGCATTAATCTTTAAAATCAAAGGATCCACATAAATTGTATTAAGCAAGGAAATAATTGCATGTCATAATTTGCCTTTTACCAGAAGTACTCAATTGTATCAGAAATAATATGAAGACTAGATTAAATTTCTGCTGTAATATTTTTACAAAATCATTATTGCATGTACATCAGTTTTATATTTTTAAACAAGTTTTTCTTTCTATCATGAAACCACTTATCTTATTTAAGTGTGTTCTGATGCTAAGAAAATTGGTATTTGAGTTCTGTCTCTATATTTATGCAGCACAAAAATTACTATAATGAATGAGAAAAATCTTCTATATAAAGTGTCATGCCCCATTGTTCACTTAAGAATGTTTGCAAATATTTTGTTTTCTAGTTTAAAGTTTTGTTTCAGAAGTAAGCTATACAGTAGTTTGGATGTAATGTACAGATTTGCAAATATATTTGTATATATACATAAATATATACTTTTAAACCCAACAAATATTCCCATTTAAATACATCAACATAACATACTCAAGATTTCCTTTTTGCATTTACATTATATATATTTTATTGTGATATTTGATATTATTAAAGGAATATTAATTGTAAATATATATTTCTCCACTACATTCTCCCCACAAAGCAATTTAATCCAAAATTGCTTTTTCCTTTAAATAGGTTTTGATTCATAAAATTATAAGTTTTAATTTTAATAAATCCTTTTTTAATGTATGAAATGTACAGAAAAAAATACATATATTATTATTATTATTTATATACTTAAGTCATTGTTTATTTGACCCTGGTATTAAAAGAAAGAAGTTATTTACATTTATGTTATTGTTTGATGCCTGAAAGTACAAAAATGTCCTATACAGAGCATGCAGTAATTTTATTTTTGTTTCAGTTTATGATTGTTAATTATAGCATTTTTGTATGATAACATATGTGCTATATTATTTGAATGTGCATTTTTATCTTAAGATTTATATAGCTAGCAATGTTTAAATTTGGTGCTATGTATTAAATTCTAATAAAATTTATTGCCCTTTATTAACCAAAATCATAGGTTAATTTTTTCTTATGATATTGTTTTGCAGTTATTGTGAACAAAATGGCTATTCATGCTTTCTGAATATTAAAAGAAATTTTAAACAAAATGGCTATTTATGCTTTCTGAATATTAAAAGAAATTTTAAACAAAATGGCTATTCATGCTGTTCTGAATATTAAAAGAAATTTTAAATGTTCTAACTCAATTTTTAATATAATTTATGATTTTTTGTGATGTTTTAGAACTGAATTAAATTCATGCCCAAAGAAGTGTGAATTTAATTCAGTTTGTTGCATATTAGTATTAATTAAAAAGTTTCAGTTTTAAGAACAATCTAATTAAATTTATATTTTCACTATGAAAAGATAATAATTTGCTAAAAAATATTGCTTTTCAATTGACCTTACTACTGAAATTAAGAAGAAAAAAATTTCTTTTTGGGAATGTTAGTGTAACAGCCTGACAGTTTTTTTTTAAATGAAGTCCACATACTGACAAAATGTATTTAAAATTAGCTTTTCCATTTAAAATCGTTGAATATTATTAATTCCACCTAAATTCTTTATGTCCAGTTATAATGCTGTAACATTAATAAACTTAGACAAACTAGTTTTATACCTTATATTCTATGACTGTCAAATTATTGTGTGGTAAAAAAATGATTTCTAAATACTTCTCTGAGCAACTATTACATTTTACATAACAACTTACTTTTTAGCTATGCATGAAAATTTAATATTCCTCCCAAGATTAATGCATAACTGAAGAATTGTAGTTTTTTATTGTTTATTCCTTTAAGCATGTAATACGAGGGTTGCTATTGATATTTCTGGCCTAATAATGAAAACACAAATGCTTGTGATCGAAATTGGTTTCATTGTTTTTTCAGAATATTCTCCATGAAGATCAATACACTTTTGCATGCATTTTGAACCCATTTTCGAAGCATTTCTTCCATTCCAGTTGAGGTTACTCCAAAACATGCGTTTTGAATGCATCAACTGCTTCTTCAGGTGTCACAAACTGCTGACCACATAATTTAATTTTGATATTCGGGAATTAAAAAAAAGTCATTGGATACCAAATCAGGGCTGTATGGCAGATGACCCATCAATTAGATGTTTTGGCCCGACAAAAATTACATTGTTTGAGCTGATGTGTGAGAGCTCTCACTATCATGATGAAGAAATGATTCACCTTTTTTCGAGTTTCTCCGATGACTTCCAGCAAACAAATTATGATGTATTATTTGGAATATACCATCCTGCATCGCTCTAACACCACATGGCCGATGATGATGAAGAAACAAGCAACCATTTGCTTCGAGGTGCTTCTTCCGTGAATAATTTTTGTTGGATTTGTCTTGTCTTGGAAGACCTACACAGTCGACTGCTATTTTGTTTTGGGTTCATATGCATAGATCCATGATTCTTCACCTGTATAGATGTCATATATACAGCCTAGCATTTGTCAGATTATGTGGGATCCAACGTGAACAGATCTTTTTTTTGGCCAAATGTTCATGTCATCTTATTGATGCTAGTCATACTAATGCCCAAAGATGTCTCAATCTCATGGTATGTCACATGATGATCTTGCTCTATCAGTTCACGCACAGCATGGATATTTTCTGCCATAATAACCGATTTTGGACAACTTCATGGAATTTGTTCTGGAGCAAACATCACCCATGATTGAATTCGTTATACAGTTTTTTACAGGGCTGTATGAAGATGCTTTATTGCTATATAAAGAATTAAGTTCATCAAGCTCTCTTGTCTTGATAATCCACATCAAAAGTTATGAAAAATAATCGCACAAAAATGTTCACGAGTCAATTCCACTTTTTACCCAAGACGAATTTTTCATTTTTCTGTAAACACCACATATCACAGTAAAATAGCAAAACATTCTGAAGAAGTTATGATTAAAAATATCAAACTTTAAATTGGAATTGGCTGTGGTTGCCTAGCAACACTTACTGTTGCCAAGGCCAGAAATATTAATAGCAACCTTTGTATTTATATGTGTAAAATGAATTTTATGATATACAGTACCTAAAATTAAAATTTAAAAAACTAACATGCACAGTATAGGAATATTCTTGTGGAGGTATTTTATAATGAAATGCTTACTGTAATATATTCTAGAAAAGTTACAAATGCCTTTAAAATATTTAATCTACATTTTTTAATCAACATTTTTCAACCCCTGTAATTATATAAATGTGAAACTCCTTTTTCACCCGCAAAGAGGAAATGTAATAACATTAAAAAGAATTCATTAAAAGTCAGTAGCATTTGGGAATTCTCTTATCAATGATTGATCTATTGACATATCGTTTCAGAAATGGGTCTTAAAAGGGCCTTCTTATTATGCATGATGATGTGAAAAGAAAGTGTTTTATATGTATTAGAGAAAAATAACACTGACAATAAACTCATACATTTGTTTCAAAGGATAAAAGGATGAGTTTTCAGAACGGATAGATACAGAAACCAAGTTTTGAATGACAAAGAAATAAAGGTGCATGATCAGAGAATAATAGAAATTAGTCATATCTAAGACGACACAGATATAGAGAATGTGAAAATTAGCCAAACTAAAATCTCGGTTTTTAATTTATTCTAATTGTGGCAAAGCTCGCAAGGACTTTGAGGATTTTTAAGCGAAACTGGCCCGTATGCATAGATACATATGGGAAAAACCAATAAAAAATCCTAAACAACCAGCCTATTTGCCAGAGTTTGAACGTGGTCAAACTCCAGTATTCAATGATTTTAAGACTCAGAAGCTAGTTGACACTGAAACCTTGAACAAAACTCTTTAGTACACTGGCAGGAAAAGTTGTAGCAATAACTATAAAAGGTAGATGGTTGCTAGCTCAAGGGATTCACCTTTAATACACTACATGGAATATTAAAATTTTTTCACCCGTTGTTTTGACTGTGTGAAAAGGAATGTAAGACGGTTCATTAAATTCTCATTTCAAGACTTATACAGTAGTTTGATAAACTTTTCACCCATGGAAGTGGGAAAAGTTATAGAAAAAGGATTTGACAGATTGTGAGAAATGGTATGCGATTTGGAAAATGAAAACAGGACACTGACACAAGTCTGCAGATCATTTACTAGCCAAAAGCATTATATCAAGAAGCAAAGATTTTACAAACAGTCTGAATGGCATTTTTTCCCTTTTTAAAAAAGAGCATAATATGATGAAAATGACCTTATTGATTCTCCATTGCATCCATTCTGCACTGAAACAAAAATCATGTTACAGCACTTGCCAGAATTATGCAACAAGAGTGAAAAAATTGTATTTCAATATTTGCTTCGATCAACGTCACTCCTTATCAGTAACAAAATAATTAGAAGTAAATGGCGCTTCAGTTCAAAAAATCACAGAACTTTCTGAGCAGGACACTATATCAGGTACGACAAACTAAAGATCTTGTGCAAGTTCCATATTCTTTGTTATAAAATCATTCAAATTGTGAGTTTTATACAGAGCAATACCTGACGCTTCCCTTGTGGGTCTTATGTTGATAAAAAATGCATGATTGTGCAATGGCTGGTTAGAGTTATAGGACTATCATAAAAATAGGAATACAATTTGACAAAATTTCACAGTTTGCACAACTATCAATGAAGTTATGTACATTCCCGTTTTTTCCCATAAATTCTTTTGATACAAAATAAATCCTTGTTAGAATTATTTGATTAATTGACAGAAACAAATTTTATCTTGTAATGAAAAAGTTTAAAATATTAATACTTTGTGCACTTTTTTAGAACCCCAAACAAAATTTCAAACTTTCTTGAAAGAAAAATTGGCATGATTTAATATTTAGACTATGTTAATCAAGTTTTCAATTATCCATAATGATTACAGTTCCAATTACCTGGAAAACTGAGGTTTCATTGCATGTAATTAAGAAACACTGTCCCACCATTATATTGTGAGAAAATCACTCATTTTTTAAAAATATTTCTAATGTATTTCGTTCTAAATATTATTACGTTCTATTATTTAATGTACCTACCATTCATAAACAACTTGTTAAGTTGTTGCAGGTAGTTCCATATTTTTCAAGGCAATGCCAAAAATTGACATTTTGAATATAACCATAAGCAACAGAAAGCTTTAATAAATAATTTATTATTTCCACAGTATATATAAATATATACACTTTAAAAGGCACAAGTTATTGTAAACTTTAAAAAAAATAGATAAAAGCTTAACTCATATGATTCAAATGCATTTTTACAACACAAATCTTTTCACCAGGTAGGGCTGTTAAAAATCAGTCATTAAATACATTCGAAGTTAAATGAAATATGAAAATTAAAAAAAGTCCTACAATGGATATGAAAACAAGCAATTCATAAATAGAGAGAACTTGCAGAGTATTTCACTGACACTTTCTCAGCATTTCATTTACTTTTTCATAATTTCATTAATTTCGAATATCAGAACTTCTGTTGAGTATTTCAATGGCGTCTTTAAGTTCCGCAATACAAAGATTTTGCATTAAAGTGTCGGAATAGTTGTCATATTTTCTCTGAAAATTATAAATAAAAATTATATGAGCAACATGAATATAAAAAATATAGCAGCAATTCAAACATCATTCCCCTCTTCTACAGAAAGACATAACTGATAAACATTTACTGCAGAATGATGAGAGTTTATAGTAATATAAACTTCTCTAGAACTACTGCTGTAGGTCAGTGGTGATATCAATATGATACAAGAAGGAAGTTGCCGAGATTCTGACTCACTATATTTTAAGTTTACATGTACCTTTTACAACTTCGATTTGTTGACAAAGTCTCTTCGAGAATAGTGCTTCTAGTCTGAGAATGATAATGGCAACACTTAGACTATTAAGCCTAAGATGTTTGTATCAAATAAATATCTAACAGTTCTGTTACACACTGGATTTCAGCCTCCTTCCTCCCCCCCCCCAAAAAAAAATTGTCAATCATTATAATGTGAACTAAGGAGAAAGGAAGTTGTTTGGTGCCAGGTGATTTAAGAATATAGTGAATGGAAAAGAAGCTGAAACCTGAATTGCTGATTAGCAGTGTGGAAAATCTTAAACTTTTGTTGCCATGTTTCGGTGCAAAAGCAATGGTGTTTTCTGCTGATGTTGCTTAGGTGTTTTATCTTTATGTCTTGTCAGAGTTGAATCAATAGATTAGCATATTAATTTTTTTTTTATATATTTATGAGGGGCAGTGGTAAATGGCATAATAAATGCCATCAAGGCTCTGTTTGACAGCTTTTCTATTCTTATTTGTCCAAGTTTATGTATAGACGTTAGCACAAAAAAACTTAAATCTTCTCTGCAATGTTAGAAGAAATCAAAAAATTTTATTTATTAAAAATTTATATTTAGCTTCTTTTTATAAATTAAAATGATAAGAAAAAATTTATTATGTGAAACTAACCTTTCATCAACTAAATTAATAATCTTGGATATTTAATTAATGCTTTCTTTCAGTTATGTTCAGCCATTTGTTTTTAAATTATAATAATAAAAAAGGTATTACATGAAATTAACCTTTCATCTAAATTACAATAATTACTTGAGACAGTTATGTACTATTATGCTTTCATTCAGTTATGTTTAGTCTTTTATAAATTATAATAATAAAAAATGTATTATATGAAATTAACCTTTCATCTAAATTAAAATAATGATCTTTGGTATCAATAGTTTGGCGATTTTTTATGGTCCCTATAATGGAATTTTACTGAGAATTGTATATTCAGCATTGTTCAACAACGAAACCACTGCCTTTATGTCAGTGCCCTTTATAAGCAAACTGGCATACATCCTTCAAATGGAAACTTCACAATCACACCTTCTACTGTAACTTAACAAACAAAATTAACAATCTCCTGGAATAACATTAAAAAATATGTGGTAATATTATGTGAAAATTAAATCTGTTTTAGCAGGATAAAATTAATTATATAAACAAATACCATATATTAAATTCAGCAATTACACTGATTACATTTAAATCCTTTTTTTTTAAGCATTTATGCAATAAATGATTTTTGAACAGAAATTTTTAATTAAAATCTTTACTAAATGCAATATTAGATGTCGATCATGATTACAGTTTTGTAATTCATTATTACTTAAAACAGAAGCAATCCAACTAGTTCCCTTCCTTGAGATGTAAATTCTTCAATTCCATTTAATCTCCAAATGATATAAATTAAGAAAATCATGTGCCAAAATCTATAGTATTTATCAGATAAGCAATTTTTAATACAATAGAATTCCAACAATCCACGACTGCTTAATTTGTGAATGCCTACAAATGTCTGTTGTTTTGAATGTACACAAACAAACTTGATTTTCACAAAATTCAACATGACAAATTTAAAGCAATTTTTTTCTTGTATGTATATGAAGATAAATATTTTAATGAAATTACACTAGATTTATATGTATTTTGTATTAAAAAGCAAACTCATTTTATTATTGAAATTATTTAGCATTTTCTGCCCTGCGTCATAACTCTTTTCTCTCTCCCCCCTTTTTTTTAAATAACAAAGATTGCGAATTTCAGCAAATATTTTGCTCTAGATAAATTTATAATTTTAGGTGTCTATTCTACTGTCTTTTAATTTTAAATTTATATAGCTGATTAAGCAGAATTTATTTATCCACATCTTTTCAAAGACTGCATTCAAATTTAAATGCACTTTATACCCGACCCGGTTTCTTTGCAGCCCATGCAAAGAGTAAGCTACTGCTGGTAACAAGACATAGATTCTTGGAAATAGCATATTAAGATTTTTCTGGCTTTAAAAATGGTCAAGAAAAGCAGACAGAGGAGTTTCTAATAAATTAAAATTTCAAGAGCACTTTATATAACATTATTAATCCCAATTTTCTTTACACCCTATGTAACAAGTTAACTCTTGGAAGCAAAAAGAAATCTCTTGTAAAGATCTTCCTGACATTAAAAACGCTCAAGAAAAGCAGACTAAAGAACAAAGAATTTTTTTTAATAAATCAAAATTTCAGTTCTAGCACTATTAATCCATGCATAGCTGGGTTAATAGTGCTAGAACTGAATAGGAAGTCAGTCTAGGAAATTCCTTACTAGGAAGTTTAGAGAATGCTATAGGTATCTTCTTTCATTTAAGAACAAAAAAATTGCTTTGAAAGAAATTTCACAGGTGGCCACAACTTTTTTTACAACTCTTCGATTAAAAAAAAAAAAATTTTTTTTTGCTTCCTCAAAATTTTTTTCTCTAAGCTTTTAATTTTTATTGACATTATATTCTTGCCGTGTAATAGTTTTATATTCAGTAAATTTAATAATTATTAAATTATAAATGTGTTTTAGTTAGTTATTTACATGCAAAATATCCAGATATGTAAAATTAGAGAAAGCATCACCTATAATCCTCAAAATTCAGCAATCTGCATTACCACTGGTCCCAAAAAGTTTAGATTATTGGAATGTTGTAAATTTATTTTCCATAAACATGCATAAGTTAAACGTGGTTAGTTAATTATAACAAAGCTCATTGCACATGCATTAACAATCATAATTCATGTGATCAATAAGAGTAACTGAATCTGACATTTCACACACATGCTGGATATGAGCAATTACTTAAATTTACAACTCTCCCGTAGTTTCTCAGATTAGCATCCATAAAAAATACTTATTTTTAAAAATTATGATAGCAAAAAAGTACTGTACAATATAAAAAACTTTAAGTTAATAGCTTGATGTATCCATCAACTGTATAGATGATTAACAAAAATAACAAGAGTATTTTTAAAAGACAGTTAATAAAAACATATCACTATAAAACTGTTCAACACACTGAAACTATTTAAGTGTTAAAATTCAATAAAAAAGCATAAATTTTGATCACTTTGAGATAAAGATGTGAAGAACATTATGCAATACTTGAACTCAAAAGCACACTAATAATAATTATTTGCAACTGGCCCAAGAACAGTTTCTGTTACCCTTTTGGACGTAATTTTTTGAAGAAATAAACCAAGAACCTTATAGCTGATGAAAAGATGTGGCTGCTGGCATCTATGACAAAGGACTATATAGGAATCATTGCAACCTTATTCTTGTGCAAGTTACATTTTTGAAGTAAATGGGAAAATATAACAAAAACTTCAAATATTTCTTAATAATTTCAATAAGTTTTAATATGCTTTAAATAATACATATCTACAACCCAGGCATAAAAAAAAGAAAAACTATCCTCTAAAAATTCAGAAATTTAATGATTTTCATTTTGTTTAGACACTGATAAATGTGAAAATAGTCACATTCATGAATCTACTTTATGCATAAAAGGTAGGGGAAACCTAAACAATGTCTTCTGGACAAGCGATGTACTTTCCCGGCTCTTCATGTACAATTTTGTCATCATTCATCTTTTCACTAGACATTTGCCTTAATACTGATACCTTCACATCAAACTTGAGAATTCACTTTTAGTCTGTGAACAATCCATGGACAGAGAACACTTAAACATGTGCTTTGCACTTACTTATTTTGATTCTGTAACTCGGAAGTATTGGAAGATAAAATGACTTAAATTTATTTACAAATTTTCTAGCATTCTTTCTAATACCCACTGTATTTTAAACATGTATTTTAAAGAAAAATAATTAAGAAGCAATGAAATCTAAATTACTTCAAAAATAATGCTCACCTTCATATACGCAAGTAACATTTTTGTTGGCTGAGAACAACATTTCTGCATATTTTGCAACATACCTTCATCCATACCCAAAACTTCTCCAAGTTTTCTCCAGTTCAAATTGGTATCTAATAAATGACACAACTCTTTTTCCTTCCAAGAATCTACACTTTGATTTCCTGAAAAAGTCTCAGAATTGTTTTAAATCATAGATTAATTATCTAAATATGGTATAGATATTGAAAATAATCATTCTTACTTTCAATCACATTTTTATTATCTTCGGTGTTCATTAATTCTTCATTTGTTTGTCCTGTTAATACCTTCAAAATCTAATAAGTAAAATAATCCATTCATTTCCCAAAACAAAATTTACATTCATTTTTTAAATAAATCCACATAATATTATAAAATCAATCAAGATCAATATGTATTTAAAAAATAAAAGGACAAGCATAACAGATAAGGGAAAAAACTAATCCTCAGAAAAAAAATATTGTTACGAATTTCATATTTACTTAGAATAGTAATTAAAATTGCTTTATTTCACCGCACAAAGCAGATGATTTAGCTACCTCGGAAAAGTAAAAATACAAGAGCGCATGCATTTTATATTTAATAAATAAATAAATATCTCGTAATTACTGTTGCCATCCAGAAAAATCGAATGTTCTACTAAATACTATAGTTCTAGTACATCTTATAAAAGCTGAATTTAAACACCTCATCTCAGTTGCAGTTGTAGCTATTTAAAGTGAATTGCTGTTTGTTTATTTAATGCTGTTACTGATTGTAGCGATTTCGCTGTGAGATAGAATTAGTTTATCTGTTTTGAATTATGTTTTGCTAAACGTTTGAGATATTGTGCGATTATCTCTGAAGAAATATTTCAGCATTTTGATTTATTTCTAGTGGAAAGAATAAATTTTGCTAATTTTTCAACAACTTTTGCATTCAATCCATAACGAACCCATGCGCACGCAACAATTTTTGGTGTCAGGAATTGGGATTTTGAATGCCAGTTACGCGAGCAATGGAAGAATAATTAAGGCAATTTATGCCAGCCTTTGCTGCATTTAAAGAAGAAATTAAAGCTGGCCAAGATTCCATGAAAGAAGAGATGAAATCCGTTAAAGAGAACGTGAAAGCTGGTCAAGAATCAGTTACAGAAAAGATGGATGCTGTTCAAGTTTCAGTTAAAGAAGAGATGAAAGCTATACAAGAAAAGATTGAAGCAAAGAAAAACTGAAAAGAGAAATTACCTGCATAATAAATAGAAAACAAATCTGAGGCTATGGAAGACAGAATTAACGCGGATGAAAATGAAGTTGAACACACTGAAGAAAGAGTTTCTTCCGTAAAAGAACAAATAGAAGGAAGAGTTTCTGCTGTGGAGCAACGAATCAAAGGAAGAGTCTCTGCCGTCCAACACTAAATCAAACAACAAACTGATAACAAGGTTTCTGCAGCTGCGAAAGAAGTTGATACTTTAAAAGAAATTCGTAGCAACGGCAGGAAGCAATTCAGATAGTTTCAAATTTCTACCCATGCCTGCTCATCCCTCTCTGAAGCTACCAACATATGATAGAAAGACCTCCTGGCAAGCATATAAGACTCAATTTTCTATAGTTGCGGAAGCAAATGGATGGGATTCCCAAGTTCAGCGGATATCCTTCAGACTCTTCCCGAAAACAAAAGGCTAGATTTCGAAGCTCTGTCCGGCGCTTTTGGAGAGAAGTGTTTAAAAGATTACAGCAGGCTTCAGTTAAAATCCTGTGAACAGAAGCCTACGGAAACACTCCAGGAGCTCGCCACGGATGTTGAAAGTCTGTCCCACCTCGCCTTTTTGGAGGAGTGCCTGACAGAAACAAAGGAAATCCTGTCCCTGCAATACTTCATCAATGGCATCCGGGATCCTGAAATACAGAAAGCAGTGCAAATGGCTGATGTGCAGGACTTGAAAAGCGCTCTAGTATACGCCATGAAATTCAAGGCAGCCCAGCAAGCCACTCGTAGAGACCGCTACCCAATCACAGCTGCTCATGTACAAGAACCAGTGGATCAAATGGCTGCTTGCCTAGATTATTTAACAAGACAATTGAATGCCTTGCAACGGTATATTAGTGATAAGAAACTGACAGTAAAGTGCTGGAACTGCAGTCCTTAAGGGCACATGCGAAGGAACTGCCAAACATTACAGAGCTAGGAAAATGAGACGGACAATACAAACAGACAATTAAATGTCATGAGATGCAAAACGAGTGACAAAAAATGGAAGTGCTGTAACTGCGGAGCTGAAGACCATGTACGAAGGAATTGCGGAACAGCTCGAGGTATGGAAAATAAGACCATTTTCCAGCAACGACGAAGGAAGCAAATTAATGATCATACCGTGGAGCAGAGTTTGAGCGATAGTGAACAACCACATTTTAAAGTGCTCAAGATTTCTGCAGTGTGTGGCAACAATAATGGATTATCCATCACTCGGCATATCGATGCAGTTCCTTGCAATATGATCATTGATACAGCAGCTAATGTTACTACCATTCGAAGAGCTTTAGTTCAAAAATTTAAGGATAAACTGATTTAGATGCCATCCTGTATTACCCTCTAGACTGCCTCGGGTGAGAAAATCGATATAGAATGAAAGTTAAACGTGAACATACCTTTCGAAGTGCCACCTACTATCACACAGCATATGTGGTGGATATTACAGATCCTTGCATACTAAGACTGGACTTTTTAAGAAAATACAATTTTTCCTTAGACTTCAAAAACAACAAACTGCTTTCAGCATCTCAGGACATGACTATCGATCATCAGATGGGATCCTCAGCTGGAAACACCGACGTCTTGTCTGAAAGACCCTGCTCAGAAAGCTGCCGAAATCATACTAGGGTTGAAGAGAAACCCAAGACTACCAGCAATTCTCCATCCCAGATGCTCATCGGTCGTGAAGTTTGTCTGCCTTGTGATCTCTTATTTGGCGGCCCTGCTGATGCTCCTTCATTACCTGAGGAATACATCCAAGATGTCCAGGCCCGATTTTAAGTGATGCACTGTTCTGCATGAGAGCAAGTCAACTTGGCGACAGAGAAAATGACTCGCTATGACACGAGAGCTACTGGCCAGTGTTTCAAAGAAGGAGACAAGGTGTGGTTGTGGAATCCGACTCGTAGAAAAGGACTTTCTCCGAAACTACAGTCACCTTGGGATGGTCCTTACACAGTCCTGAACAGGCTGAATGATGTCATGGTTCGGATCCGTAAGTCATCGAACTATACGCCTTAAGTCGTCCATTATGACAGGTTAGCTGCTAACTATGGCCATAGTATGTAGTGTATATAATTGTAAATATAAATAGTATAAGACTGTGGTCCTTTTTGTATTTAGCATTTAATAGTATTTGATTTGTATTTAGTGTTTGATAGTATTTGTATTTGATACTATTTGACAGTATTTGTATTTAGTATCTGAGAGTATTTGGATTGTAGTTAGCGTTTGATAGTATTTATTTACTGAAAGTTATTTACTGCAATTATTGTTTTTGTTATTGTAACATAATGTTTATTATTGCATTGAAGCCTTAGTTGTAAGTCCCAGGATTGTACTGCCTGGGACATGCAGTCCTTGGGAAGGAGGCAGTGTTACGAATTTCATATTTATTTAGAATTGTAATTAAAACTGCTTTATTTTCCCATGCAAAACAGATGATTTAGCTACCTTGGAAAAGTAAAAATACAAGAGTGCATGCATTTAATATTTAATAAATAAATATCTTGTAATTACTATTGCCATCCAGAAAAATTGAGAAAAATCAAGAATGTTCTAGTAAATAATTAAAAAGCTTATAAAAGTCGAATTTAAACACCTCATCTCAATTGTAGTTGTAGCTGTTTAAAGCAAACTGCTGTTTGCTTACTTAATGCTGTTATTGATTGTAGCAATTTCGCTGTGAGATAGAATTAGTTTATATCTGTTTTGAATTGAGTTTTGCTAAATGTTTGAAATATTGTGCGACTGACTATCTCTGAAGAAATATTTCAACATTTTGATTTATTTCTTGTGGAAAGAATACATTTTGTTCACTTTTTAACGACTTCTGCATTCAATCCATAACGAACCCGTACGCACGCACGCAACAATATATATATATATATATATAAGACTCCACCAGTGGCGGCTCGTAGCTAAAATTAGTGGGGGTGCTGTTCCAAAAAAATTTAACCTCTGTTTTAAACCTGTGTAAAGGGAAACAAACATGTATAAAAAGAAAATTTATTTTGACTTCCATGAATAACATTTCTTAATTACTTTAACTTAAATTGTCACAGTTCAAGCTTTACCTATTCATTTAAAAATGAAATCCATTCTTCCTGTTTTAATTTGCACGAAGAGATCAATAATTTTCTCCTGGATCTCTGGATGACAACCGAAGAAATTTTTCTATATTGAAAGCATTGCAAGCGCATGAAAACGAAAGCTCTTGAAGTTCACTTACAGTCACAGAATTTATTACTTGAGGATGCAAGGACATGGTTAAAGTTTTCTGTAAAATAAAAGAACCGAAAAAAATGAATCAAATAGAATAGCTGAAAAATAATCTAACCAAGAATATGGTGTATGATTTTTAAACACAGCACACGTGGAGTAAAAAAAAAGAACCAGCTCCCAACGATACTCCAGATTTGGCACTGTAAAAGCGACAGTGCTCTCTCCCTCTCAGCCTCATACGCTCCTTCCTAAGAGCGCATGCGCAGAACAGCCAAATACCACACGCGCGGAGTAAGAAATAACCTCGTTTCCAGAATTTCAGCACTGAAAGAGCGACAGTGCTGTTTTATCTCCCTGGCTCGATTGCTGCTTTCTCTGCACGCTTGCGCAGAACAGACTTGTGAAGTGCAGTTCCATACAAAAACTTTCGTACCTTTTTCATAAACTGGAGGATGGCTACTGACATTAAGTTTAAGGATTATATATTGTAGAAGTATAAAGAAAGAATTAAAGAAAAAAAGGGCTCATTATATTAAATATTAAAAATAATAATAAGTGGAAACAGGGGGTGCTGCAGTTCCACAGTGCTTATTACGAGCCGCCACTCCACTGTGAAAACGTTCATTGAAAATTCATGCTGCATGCACAAAACTTGCAATATTTGAATTTGGCTTTTATTTTAGCCAATATTTTATATATTATTTGGCCAAACATTACAGACCCCTTCAATAACAACATTGGTCAATCTCCAGCTATGATTACAGCTGCTACTTTTCTTGGCATGGACACATAAAAGTAATGATAGCATTCCTGAGAAATATTTAAACATAGCAGCTGTTTCTTATAAGCATCTCTGTCTATTCAGGCTAGAAGATGACACTTTCAAGCATTGAAGAGATTTTCCACTTTGTTCTGCAAATGATGGGACTGAACTAGGCATGGAAAATTTTTAATCGTTTTCCACTGTTCAAATCCATGCACTGCAAAATCCATCATGCATCACAAAGCATATCTTGACATGCTTTTGCACTTGAATTAGGCTAAAATGAAAGTAGTCATGTTTTTGCCTTTGCTGCAATCAATTCATGCCAGTCTCTTTCTACTGCTTTCATTTACCAGAATTTTCCTTCTTGCCTGAAGTTTTTTTCTTCTCAACTGTTACTTTCTAAGCATCTAAGATCCTGTGCAAAAGGAAAGCATGACACATTACACATTTCAGAGACTTTTGCACCTACAATCATGCTTCATTCAAAGCCATTCAAATCTTTCATCAAACTAATTTTTACACCAACTATAATTAACTATTTCTTCTCAGTATGAGTGTGTCTTATATAAGCAATCCCTCACCATTACATCACTGCAGCCTGGTTCATATTAAAAAAAGAGATAACCAATACTTTGGACACTCTATATAGAAGAAATGCATGAGGTGATACATATGAGACAACGGAATTTTGTGCTCTAATGGCAAAAGAAGTTAAAGAATCTTTCAATCACTTGGAATGTAATATACTGTAAGTAAAATGGACCTGAAAAATTAAGCTTATATTTCCTTGATCAGGATGCAATCCCTATCATGTCTCAATCAGGTACAGAGGATGTTTACACATTTTTGTAACAATTTTGATTTTCTCCATGAATTTAAATATTAATTTTAAAATACAAATGGGACTGGCATCAAACTGGAATAAGGTTTAATTATCATCTGCAGCATTAAAAATTTCTTTTCTTTAAAATGTCATAGAAAAATAAACAATGGATCGAAGGCTATATTTTAGTACTGTCAGAAGAGAAATACTCTTATTATTAAAGAAAGATGTGAAAAGCATGGTTTTAATATTTCTATACATAAAATAGATGACATAATTAACATGACAAGAAAGAAACATCAAAGTTTAATGACTGGGAAAAATGCATATCCAATAAAGCCATGTTCACATGCAACGCTCCTTCGCATAGCTGCCGTTAGAAAGAGGAGGGAAGGAGCTTCGTCTTTAGGACCCATTCAGAAGACTGCTATCTTCCTTCCCTTTAACATATAAGCCACTGTGTGAACTGGCTGATTTCTAATACTGTTTACACATTTTTAAAATTGTTTTCTGTTGTTAATTTTGTAATCGGTACTTTCGCAATTGGTACCAAAACTTTCATAATGGTTCCTGAAAAATTTATGCTTTATAATTATTATTATTTTATAAGCTTTTATTTAGCTCATTCTTGGTGCTTGTTGCTATGGTTAAAAGATGGACATTGCTTTTTAAATTGGTTCCTGATAAGATATCGAATTTAAACTTTGTACATACATTGCTTGTGGATGTAGTGTCACAATTTTGATTTTTAGAGGATTAGATTTTTTTCAAATTTAAAGTTGAAACGATTTTTTGCAAATATTTTCGTTAAATAAACTGAGAATCTTAGAATATTATTGTTTACACTGTAAGTCACAGTGGAGAAAAAAAAAATTAAATGAAAATTTTTAAGTAAATTTTTTATTATTATTATTATTTTGCGAGAAGTTTTGAAAATCGCTAGTATTTTAAACTTTATAACGCCCATTAATTTTAAAATTTTATGTCTAAAAATATATCAGTTACAAACTTCTCACACTTACTTTGAAACATCAGTTTCAAAGTAATAATCTCACTATTTTGTTTTGACATTATTTATACTATATAATTTGTTATTGTTGCGAGTTGATAGTTCAGCATGAGATCGGAGGTATTTCCGAGTTAGACTTCTCTGAAAATGCGCTTTGAATTGCGTTGTGTTTAGCGTTCTTTGTAGTTTGAAAGGTAACTACTGATTATACTTCGTGATACTCTAAACACTTGTAGGAATATTTCCGTGGAAAATTCGAGAACTTTGAAGTGTTTCTGTTGATAAAATAAATTTAATTAACCTATCATGAGACCCGTGTGAATGACAATCATTTACGAACTTATTATATATGCACACAAGGATATTATAATTAATTCATGTATTAAAATTGTTTTGAACATGTTTTACAAAACAAAAGCAGGTAAAGAAAAAGTCGTACTTGCATTTTATGATTTTTTTTTTTTTTTTTTTT
>KK116698.1:931809-949911 GCA_000611955.2 Stegodyphus mimosarum | reverse complement strand
AGGATACTTATTTATTCTGTCCATATTGCCTTCATCTTGAACTCCATTTACCTTTATATATGCTAATTGAAGTGGAGTTATTCCTCTAAAGTCTTCAGCATTCACATCAATTTCTGGCTGTTAAAAGCATTTCAAATTTAAAATGCATGATAGAAATTTCAAATAGACAATTTATTCACATTAAATTTAAAGAGCACCACAGATAGAACAATTTTTAACCACCATTTTAAAATTAGAGATAAACATTTTTTTTTTCAAGTTATGCATGTGTAGTCACAAATTTGTATTATGGTTATGTTATCAAGAAAAATGCAATGGGCTAAATGAAGAAAATTATTCACTTGATAGGGCTTGATGCGAGAAAAAGGCTGGGAATCCCTGATCTAGACTCGAATTTTTTGGAACTTCCTTCACTTGTTTTTCTTTTAAAAGCTTTTAAAATTAATAAATTTGCTCTTAATTTACAAATGACTTTAATTTTTTCAATGATTGAAATAATACTTAATAAGAAGTGGGCAAGATGTCACAATTTCACCAATGGTTCTACAGGTATAAGTCTTACTGAGCTGGCAGAACAACCCCATCCCAGTCTTCATAGAGAAGGACCTGAGGATCTCCCACCTCTCTTCACCTACCAGTAACTGTCTCAAGAAGACTTTTGGCTCATGGGTATTTTAGGTGTATATCATGTCACACTTACAAACATTCGAGCCTTTTCTAGGAACAGAAATTCTTACACTGCAAATTTCAAATTACAGAAAAACACATTTGCTAAAAATTATAACAAGAGTGTAGATGCTTGGCATCCAGCCAACCCAAGTAATATGGTTGTCACAGTGCCCTGTTCTTCAAGAATTTTTACATCGGTAGAATAAGAAAACAACATGTTGTTGTAAGTCTGCAGTAGCAAAGCAAAAGGCAATGAGCATATTCAGCAGAAAAATGCAGGAAAAATTTCTTAAAAAAAAGTTTGGTTTCAACAGAAGTTTTAATCAGTGACTTGATAAGAGGTGTCAGCATTGCAACCTTACCTAAGATCTTATGATGTGGATTAATTTTAGAATGATGCAGCGACTGATAAATTATAAATAGTTACTATTTTTAGGATAGAAAGGGGAACTATCCAAATTAAAATGAAGAATAAAAGAGACTACTGCCAATTAAAATTATAGCACCTAAAAGTTTGCTTTACATATTTTTATCTTTATATATAAGGTTACATGCAAAATATATGTAACAAAGATAAGAAAATATTTAGAAAATAAATTTTTATTAGCTTTTTAAGTTTTTTTGCTTATTTATGATTTTGCTATTTTCTCTGACCTGTACAGATTGAAATTTTCATATGTTGTTATTTTTTCATATGTTAGATTACTTATACTTCGATGTTTTGTTTTTTGGGCTTGTCCTCCTCGAATTTTTTGTGCAAAGGGGCAATTTGCCATGAAGGACTATTAATTTTGCTTTGGCATTTTTGCATTGGTTCACTATAAATGTCGGTTCACTTTTCAAATTGTTACCACTAAATATTAGAGCCCTGCATTATATTTAAAGAAACTAAATAATGAAGAATATTCATAAATGTATGTTTCCGCACTGTGATAAAAGAATGATACCTAGAGCCATCAAATTTTGAATAACGTATGTTTCCACCCGAATATGGGCATCTAGAAGCCCGAATTTGGAATGTTTTATTATCTATTTCAGCCCGAATTTGGAACGTTTTATTATCTATTTCATATTTCGTAAAACTTTAATTTTTTTATTAACAAACTCAGCGATTTCAAAGTGAGCAATGGCAACACTGTATTTAAAAAAAAAAAAATTGTCTCCACGCGAAACTGTGTATCGGAAATTCTAAAGATATGCTCATTTTAAAATTATTTTGCAATATTGCTCTTGAATTTAATTTTATGGTTTAAGTGCGAAGAATATGATACTTAATAAATAAAGGTAACCTACAAAACGTTAAAAAAGTCTCCTTGGGCGTAACGCAAAATCTGAAAGCTTTCGTATTTTTTTAAAAATCTTTTTTTTTCCTTGTTTATGATTTTGATGCTATAATTATCATTTCTGCACTACCTATTGCCTGTAGGGGTTGGACTGATAAAGTATTTTAAGTACTAAATTTTAATTTTTGTCTTTGCTGGTTTAGAAACCAGGCAGATGTATTTACTTCCTTCATTGTATCAACCACTTGTTGATAATGCAATGAAAAATGTAATTTTTTTCCTTTTTTGGTTTTGGTGTTTACTGCATCTTTCATGCTTTATGCCATCGTACTTCTGGCCCTTTCTTCATATGGTTTGTTTGTTCTGAATTGAATATAGGATGGATTTTATTAATTTATTTTGTATTATTACTGCTACTTGTTGCTGCTCAGCAAGCAATTGAATTAAGTTCTGAAGTGCTTTTCATTTTGAATTTATTTATATAGATAAATAGATAGATAAATATGCATGTGCATGTGAAGTAAAAATGTTTAAATTTACTATTTCTATCACTAATAAAGTTAATGATTATGGAAAATTAAAAGTGATTACAAGGCCTGACAATAAAGTATCTGAACAATCTCTTATAAATAAGACCTTTTCAAATCTCTGTCACTTCATGGCCATCTTAAGTTTGAAAAAAGAAGAAAACGAGCTGGCGATAAGTTAGGAGAATATGGTGGGTAATTTATCACTGCAAGCAAGACAATGGGGGCTAGCATTATCGTGTAAAAAAAAAACTGCCTAGAATTTAGAAGTTTCTGCCCAACTCGCCTTATCTCGTTTCTTAATCAAAAAATCACCTCCTTATAAAAATACTCATTAACTTATTGATTCTTTTGTAATAAAAATGTAATCAGCATCACCTTAGTCTTTAATTTCAACATCCATGGTTTTGTGGGTCGGGTATGATGGAGAAGACGGTCCTTTCCACTGTACATTTTGTCATCTTGTTTCTGTGTTGCATTGTCATCTTGTTTCTGTGTTGCATTGTAGACATCAGGTCTCATCTCCTGCTATGATATTCTAAGAAATTATTATTGTGGTGACAACTCTGTATCAGACAAGCTGCTACTCAACTCATGTTTTACTCTCATTAGTTGTTCTCTTTTCTTTCCCGACTGTAGCATGCGCTAATAAAGCGGTTACGTTGCTTGCTTCTAATATGCTTCCTGGTTTATTTGTACTTAATTAATTGCTTTTTGTTTTTAGCCCAGATAGTATTTTACGATAACTTCAACAGGTTATGGGCTCAGCATGTTTTAAATCTGCGTGAATTTAATATCTGCTAAAATTTTTTTGAAAAGCGAAGTGAACCGCGTGCTAGGCCTAACAGCGAGACGCTATGGATTTGAAAGTACAAATCGAAAGACTAGAGGGTGCGGAAAATTGGAGCAAGTGGAAGTGGCAAATGAAAATGCACTTTGAACAATATGATCTCACATCAACTATTGACGGAACTAAAATTTGTCCCGTCGCTGTAAATGGTGATGTTAGTGCGGATGAGCACGTGAAAAAGGTGGCTGAATGGCGACGTGATAATGCTAAGGCAGCGGCGCTTATTGCAAGTATACGTTGAGCGCTTCTGTAGCGGATTTAGTGATGACGTACTCGAATGCAAAGGACATCTGGGACAAATTAATTAGTGTTTTTGAGCAAAGCAGTATTCAGAGACTTAATTTATTGATGACACAATTTTTTCAAGTCGGTAGAGATCCTAATGACAATGTTGCTACACATGCAGCTAAAGTTGAAAGAATCTACATGGATATGAATGGTGAATTAAATCGTATTGGATCAAGTAATATTCCAGAAGAATTACTGCATGGCAAAATATTGCTTACTGTGGGTCCAGAATTCCAAGAATTCAGCAATGTTTGCGAGTCTCTAGACTCTGATAAACGAACAACCAAGAATCTTGTTGAAAAATTGTGTACAATTGAACAGCGTGTTAAATCTAATGCTGCCGTGGATTATGGTGCATTTGCGCTCGTGGGCCTGGTTTTAAGCAAAAAACTGTGAAAAGTGGGGAAAGACTTCCTGAAAGTACTGTAGGTAATAAATCTAGTAATTTCAAACAAAAGAACTGTTTTAAGTGTGGTTCGAATACACATCTTTGTAAGGACTGCCCTAAGAGAAAGTTAAATGTATCAAAGCATAACAAAGGTGCATTTGCCGCTAGTGCAAACAAAACACACCCTGATGTTTGGGTCTGTGATTCTGGTGCTTCACACCACATGACTGCTAACAAACAGTACTTTACTTCTTACAAACATTTTCCTGTGCCAATTGAGGTATCACTTGCTGATAATAACAAGATCTATGCATATGGATCTGGCAGAATAAACATTGAAGTTTGTATTCAAGGTAAATGGTATGATGCTCACATGGAAAATGTCTGGTATGTACCTGATGTGAAACGGCATCTATTCTCTGTACAACAGGCTGCCAAGCACGGAGTTGAAGTAAAAATGACTGAAAGGTATGCTGAATTTTTTCGTAATGAAGAACTTGTTGCAGTTGGATCCTGGAGAGATGGCACATACATTATGTCTATGAGGGTTGTTATCCCAGCAAGTCCAGCTGAGATAAGTATTGCTTCCGAGACTGAATCTTTGCAGCTATGGCATGAACGCCTTGGTCACCAAAATAAGCGACACGTTCGAAAACTGCTAACTGATATGGGCATATCTGTAGGTCATGCAGTGACAAGTGAATTTTGTGATGGATGTGCTCTGGGAAAAGCTCATCGAAAACCCTTCAAGTCACGTCCCTATAGAGCGATGTCAACTGGTGAAATCATTAATGCTGATGTCAATGGCCCTATGTCTGTGGGCTCCTTTAGTGGTGCAAGATATTATGTTTGCTTTAAAGATAACTATAGCAAATATCGTAAAATCTTCTTTTTGAAAAAGAAAAGTGACATTAGTTGTTGTCTACATACGTTTCTCAATGAAGCTGCTAATCTTGGCCATGTTGTGAAAAGTTTCCGTTGTGATGGAGGAGGAGAATTTGATTGTGGTGAAGTTCAAAAGATACTTGCTGAAAAAGGTATAGCACTAACTCTCAGTATGCCATACTCACCAGAGCAGAATGGCGCAGCAGAGAGGGAAAACCGAACAATTGTTGAACTAGCTCGTTCTATGCTTGCAGCAAGTGCATTGCCTCGGTCACTTTGGGCCAATGCATGTGAAACCGCAGTGTATCTGCTAAATCACACTGGTTTATCCCCAGATGAAAGTAAAAGTCCTCATGAACTTTGGACTGGTGAGTCAAAAACTAAACTTGACCCCCTGAAAGTATTTGGAACCGAATGCTATGCACATATACCAAAGATCTTCAGACGTAAATTTGAAGACAAAAGTGTTCGTGGTCATTTTGTGGGGTATGTAAACAAGAAAGATGGTTATAAGATCTATCTGCCCTCTCAGAAGAAAATCATACGATCTCGAGATGTTGACTTCAAACCAGAACGTTTGTGCACCACTCCTGTGACAGTGGAGGTGGAGGATGACTTAAATAAAAGGTATGAAGAAACTCGGAGTGAAGAACGTAATTCATCTGAAGAACAAAAGCCTGTTAGAAAATCTGAAAGAAACCGAAGCCCTCCTGCATGGATGAAATCTGGAGAATATCTGATGGCAAACATGGCTGCAGTAGAAGAATTTGAAAACAGTGAAAATCCATCCACATATTTTGAAGCTCTTTCGTCAAATGAAAGTGACTTGTGGCTAGAAGCCATGAAAGAAGAAATAAAAGCCCTTCATGAAAATGAAACATGGGAACTTGTTGAGAGACCCAAAGGTTCCAAAGTTATCAACTGTCGATGGGTGCTGAGGAAGAAATTTAATCCAGATGGTACTGTGGAGCGACACAAAGCTCATCTTGTGGCCAAGGGTTATGCCCAAAAAGCAGGCTTTGACTACGACGAGACATTCAGCCCTGTTGCAAGATATGACACTGTGAGAGCTGTTCTTGCTGTGGCGGCAAAAGAAAATTTGTACATGCAGCAGTTTGATGTAAAGACTGCATTCTTGTATGGAACCCTTAAGGAGGAAGTGTTCATGACACAACCAGAAGGCTTCAATGATAATAGTGGGAGAGTCTGTAAATTGCACAAAAGTGTATATGGACTTAAACAAGCACCTTGTTGCTGGAATCAGTGTTTTTTGAATTTTATGAAAGACCAGGTACCGGAAGTTAGTACAGCTGATCCCTGCTTGTTTATCAGACACAGAACTGACAAGAAACTCCTTGTTGTTATCTATGTAGATGATGGTCTTGCTGCTGGGACAGACAAAGTTGAAGTGGAGGAGTTTATGAGTCAACTTAGTCATGCTTTTTAGATCACAAGGGGTTCATTAAATCAGTTTCTAGGTATGAACATAACAAGATTGAATGATGGTTCAATTTTTGTGAATCAGTGTGCCTATTTGAAAAAAGTTCTCTCAAAATTTCATATGGACTTCGCCAATCCAGTGTTAACTCCAAGTGACAAAAGCTTTGTTTTTGATGACACAGAAAACAAATTGATAGGGAAAAGAAGCCCCTTATCGCCAGGCGGTTGGCAGTCTGATGTACCTTGCAACTGCTACAAGACCTGATTTAGCTTATGCTATAAGCATTGCTTCTGAAAATCTTGAAAATCCCAGGACCTCAGATTGGTGTGCTGTAAAGCGAATCTTTAAATATCTAAAAGGAACTGTAGATTTTGGCTTGTTATATCAAGCAAAGTGTCATCCCAATGAGCTTGAAGTATACAGTGATGCTGATTATGCAGGTGACTTAAAAACAAGACGCTCAAGAACTGGAATGGTCTCTAAATTTTCATGTGGAGCCCTCTCGTGGATGAGCCAAAAGCAGAAAAGTGTGGTTTTATCTATTACAGAGGCCGAATATGTTGCTGCGAGTGAGAGTGCTAAAGAACTAATTTGGCTGAAACATCTGCTCAGCGATATAACAAGTATCGAAACTCCCTCTCTTCTGGTAGATAATGCTAGTGCTGGTAGATAATGCTGTGAAACTTGCCAAGAATCCTGAATACCATAAACGGTTCAAGCACATAGATGTCCGTTATTACTTTGTGTGAGAAAAATTTATTGATGGTGAACTGTTTATCAAGCACGTTCCTGGTAAAATGCAATTAGCAGACATCATGACTAAACCATTGCCTAGTGTTAGGTTCAAAGAACTGTGTACCTTGTTAGGACTGTTTTCATTTAATAGTCTTGTTAATGAATGTTAACTTAATCTTAAATAAGTTGTAGCTTGTGGAGGAAGTATTGTGGTGACAACTCTGTATCAGACAAGCTGCTACTCAACTCTGTATCAGACAAGCTACTACTCAACTCATTAGTTGTTCTCTTTTCTTTCCCGACTGTAGCATGCGCTAATAAAGCGGTTACGTTGCTTGCTTCTAATATGCTTCCTGGTTTATTTGTACTTAATTAATTGCTTTTTGTTTTTAGCCCAGATAGTATTTTACGATAACTTCAACAATTATCTTGCTTCTCAGCAATCAGCTAACTATTCTGTCAAAATTTGAGGCACAAATGGAGCACAAACTTTCTCATTTTCAGATTTTCAATTAAAATTAACCTACAGCTTTTTTTGCTTATCTAGAGCATGTCTGAAAGTTGCTCATTTGTTACATGTCTATCAGTTTCCAATAAAGAACAGATTTTCTCCACATTTTTCTCATTCTTTGAAGACGAAGATCTCCCTATCTTTGGTTCAACTTCAACACTTTAACACCCACATTTAAAGCAGTTGTACCACTCATACACTTATGTTCTTGACAGTGATGAATCACCACATACTGTTCGACTGATCAGCAACATCCCAATAGTAAATTTGTGTAATTTGTAACAAAATTTAATATTTTATATATACTGTTGTTCCATCTTGAAGAAATTTTTTTTGCACAACTTTTTCACAGTAAATGAAAATGACTCTGGCATTTGATATTCAAACGACAAAATAAGCTATTTTAAACTGGCTTTAACAAGAGTTGAGATGTTACTCCTTTTAAACATACATTTATTCTTTTAGTTTTTATTTTATCAATTGATCTTTTAATCTGTATAGTTACTTTAGGGGTTTATATATATTTGCCACTACAATAAGACATTAAGTAAAAGAAATATATTTTGCTTATAAAATTGCCAAACAGAAAATTATTATCCTGTGAAATTTTTATGAAGTGGTAATGGCATTCTTCTGTGCTGTCAAAAAAAAGGATAAGAATCAATTTATGGCAATAAAAATGTTTTTAATTTACTTTGTGTAATGCTTAGGACAACTAACAGAAGTGTGAGGATGTTATAGAACAAATAGGAATTAAAAGATTTTACGCACATACATATTTTATTTTTTATTTATTAAATTTATTCATTCAAAACGACTCTATGTAAAATTGATTGATGAGATGAAGAATAAGATACCTAATTTTAAGTGTCTTCAGTTATATTCTTAGTAAATGCAAAATCTATAAATGAATTGCTAAGTGTACTTGTATAGTTAGTTGTCATCATATTGAGATAAAAATGGTGTTTCATAAAATCAAATACCTTTTCATTTCGTTTGACATCTATCTTGAAATCTTACATCATAGTAACATTTGCATTTACAGTTAACTCTTTATCGATCAATAAAGTAATCTCAGAATATTTCACCAATGCATTACAAGAAAAACTTCAAACCTCTTGAATTAACAGTTGGATTAATAAACATGGATGCTAGAACAAATCTTAACAGTCCACTAACAATTACATCAACCATACAAATATTGCCAATTTCTGAATCCTGAATTTTCTTACATTGTTTAACAGTAAATTCTGTTGATACACAATCTGCTACACTCGTCAAATTTTTATAAATCATAACACCACTAACTTGATTAAATAAAAAACAGCTAATACCACCCGACAACATTAATTGTCTACCAGATGACCTTGTCACTCATGCAGTTGTGCATGTGCATGAAGCTTCAATAAAATTTCGCTATTTTGGATGCATTACTATGTGTTTTGGTGCTGATATGCTGTTTCATCTATCTAATGATGTATTTAGATTAACTGTAATATTTGTAGTTTCAAAGATACAGGGATTTGTGTACATCTCAAACAATGTCATAATTTTTGCTTTCTCATCGGACCATTATGGAGGAATGATATCCTTACATTAATACAGATAGAGATTAAAGTCATTGATCATCTGAAATTAAAAGACTTCATTTATTTCATTTTTTCCTTCTATTACACCTGCTGCCTCATTCTATATTTTCTTTCCGTAAATGAATTGCATCAACTAAAAGCAATCTTAAAATCATTAACATGTTGAATAGGTTTAGTTTGTTTAAAAACATGCACAAGAGCACTTAAAACCCACTTTTCAGCAGTGTCCTCAAATTCTGTTCTGGCACTTTGCTGTTTTTAATGTTTATTTTAATCTCAGACTACTTTCTAATATATAATTTTTTCTTTCTTTTGTTCTTCAATAAACTCTTCATTTATATCAAATTTTCTAAATGTCATAATACTGAGTGGTATTTACTTAATAATAATTTGGATAAAAATTCTGGGGCAAATTCTGGGCATTGACTTGTGCATTGGAAAATACAGTAACAGTAGGTTATTTCCTGCTTCTACCCTAAATATATTAAAATGCTTAAAATATACTTTTCTGAGATGCAGCATTTCAAAATAAATCCTTCTCATAATATTCCTGTATTACACAAATCATTAGAGTCCTTTTATAATGACAGAGGTGAATGGCTATACTCAATTATAATCAAACCAAAACTTTTACTTACAATGGTAATAAATTTTTCAATTTTGATTCAACAGTTTTTGAATTATATGTAATTTACACACACATATATATTTATTTTTGGCCACCACATTTGACAAGTATACATTTTACAAACATTAATGAAAAGCAATTAAATATATTTTAAATTTAATTGCAATTAAATGTATATAAGCATGTCCCTTTTTTACTGTTAGTTCTTACTTGCCAGTGTGTTCTGAAAATAGATTAACACATATACAGAAAGCTAAATGTGTTTGGTTTCATAGTCTGTATAAATTAAAATTACATTTCTTTGTTTTAATTGAAATACACATGGCTTCTTTGCTTAGTAAGAAATACTTTTATTATTCAGGCTTCGTTAAAATAAGTAGATTTTGCATTTTATTCAGCAAAACTAAAAATATTTCTTTTTAACTGTATAATATTTTTTGGAATAAAATATGATAAAGTAAGAAACAAAATACCCCTCTAAAAATTACATCAAACAGAAAAGTATTTAATCTCAAAAAAATAATCTTACTTATCTATTTTCCAATCATTAGAACAGGTTGCAGTCACAGTTAATTCAGATAAATGAAGTTCAAATGCACATTCTTTGAGGACAGTTTAAAGTTTGGCAAGAAATACATTGTCTTTTTTATTTAAAATAACGTTTTTTTAAAGTTATGACATAAAGATTCAGAAGCCTGTATAGTGACAAATTTTTCAAAACCTCTGCACTCAGCTGTATATATAATGACAAAATTTCATTAGTAGATTATCAATTCTATGCAATGCACAAATAAAATTGGCTCACCTCTTTTAGTAAACGCTGAATGACACTTATTTG
Organism: Stegodyphus mimosarum; assembly: GCA_000611955.2. NCBI lineage: Eukaryota > Metazoa > Arthropoda > Arachnida > Araneae > Eresidae > Stegodyphus > Stegodyphus mimosarum. Next base: position 939,279 of record KK116698.1, on the reverse strand, counting down.
GGTCTCAACAGCCATGTGAAGAGGTGTTTGACCACCTTTTTTTTCAATGATATTCACATATGCTCCGGCTTGCAATAATAAATCCATGCATTTTAGGGACTTGTTCATCACTGCAAAATGCAAGGGACTAACACCTATGAGAAAAAATTATTTCAAAATAATTATTTTTTACACCAATATTTTTCCTAATGCTAAATTCCAAGTTATTAATGATATTTATTTAGATTATTTTTATTTATATTATGGAGTTTAAAAAACAGAGAGAGAGAAGAAGAAAAATGGAAAAATCTGATATGATTCAGATTTCAACATCAAACATCATGTTTGTTAAGGTTTTTTATACTCTTGCTGAGCTTACAGCTTACAAATCTGCTCTTCGACTCATTCCAGCTAACACAACTTTTTTTTTGCTTCTTTAAATTTTATGATTAACCATAGCTTTTTTCACCCTTTTGCAACATACAATTCTATAGTAAAATCAGAAATCTTTTAAAAACAGTGTATTTTTAAAATTCCTGATAGTGTGTTATGTGTTGCCTTATATTTTTCTATTATTTTCAATCTTTTCTCAGTTCATCATATCAATGTTCAGGTTTCTTAACAAGATGATATAAACTTTTTAGTCTTTTTCACTTTATCATTAAACATCACTTTCTTCACACTTACATAAAATTCAACATGAAAAACATAAAATTTTTTAAGTTATATGCTTAAAATTTCCAATACAGTGTTAAGTACTGCTGTACATTTTTCTAATTTTATCAGCCTTTTCTCAGTTCAACATATCACTGTTCAATTTTCTTAACAAGATGATTTATGAAACTTTTTTGGTCTTTTTAATTGTGGGGTTTTACTTATTTAATTCAGTGTTCAATCCTTGAAACCCCACAAACACTAAAAAGTGAATCATTGCTTAAGTGTGGGAACAAAGACGTAAGACTTAAGAAGGGTTAACTACCCTTTATTTCTCAGAACAAATATGATACAGTCAGTTCCTAACTCAGTACATACAGCACAGCCTCCACTTGGGCTTGAACTTAAATAAATATGAAATTAAACCTAACTAAGTTAGATTCTAAGTAGTTGGCCTCTAAATCTTAATTAAGTCGACGAAGCCAAACAAGGGCCTAAAGTACGGCCGAGTGTAGCAATAGCTTAGAAAGAAGTAGGTAAAAAGGAAACAAATGCATGCCAGTCGGGAACTCAGGCTCTCTCTTGAAGTCAGTAAAACATCAATTTAAATACCACTCGTACTCATTTGCATTAACCGCCTTTCTGAAATTACATTCTGGTAGGAAATTGTAAGCTGAAACTAGAAAAGACAGGAAAGATGCATAAACTTAAAATAACCATTATTAAAATTAGGATAAACCTTACATCATTTTATTATTAATCATCACTTTCTTCTCACTTCTATAAGATAAAATTTAGCAGCAAAAACAAAATTTGTGAAAGTAGCACATATTTAGAATTCCTAGTACATTGTTAAATGTTGGCATTAATTCTTTTATTTGCTTCACATACTTATTAGCCATAGGAAAAGTAATCTATGTGTCTATGAGTTTGCTTTTCAACTGCATAAATATCAGTTCACAAAGTTAGACAAAATTTTACACAAGCAACAAGTTAGGTTAAAACACAAGTCATTTAGCATTTGATCAGAAATTAAAACAGACAAATGTATAATAGCAGATGAAAAATTCATCGTGTTTCATAAATGGAAAAAAAAAAAAAAAGATGTAATGTAAAAATAAGAAATATAAAGATTAATAAAATGTCTTATAAATGAAGAGGAGGCAGGTTTAAAATAAATGAGCTATTACATACTCACTGCCATTCCTGAACAGAATGGCAAAATAGTAATGAATTTTAAATGTCAATGATTTCTTATAGAAACTTATTTATGAATCAGCTCTTATTAGCTTATGTGACATGATGAAAACATATTTTTACGTTTTTTGCATTCCATCACTAATGCGCAGGTCACATAAAGTATATATTTAGTAGATTTGTACTTGACAGTGGGTATCGTATAAATACGATGAGCACTGTAAGTGTTATGGTGTGTGTGTGTGTATTGATTTATTGCGATTTTACTGAATGACCAAAGTCCACCAGAATTCATGAAAAAACACATGCTACATGCGTAAGTCAATGGCAAAATATACGTGCATGCAATGTGTTATGTAGCTTTCATAGATGTTGTTGAACAGTATTTACATTTTTGCCATTTGCATGCAGCATCCATGTTGCACTCACTATAGGGCGAGTATAAAGATTTGAACTTTTTGGTTGAAAGATTCTCTTTCACCTGTACTTCACTGTTCCTGCTTGTTCGTGGTCGACATTTGGCGTCAGTTTATTATCATGTATTTAGTTTAGTGTTTTACCTTTTAAATTTAAATAAAGTTAATTTTATGTTATACCAAAGTTTTCGACATTCTTTTAATGAACCTTCCGAATTCTGAAGCTTGGAGTCTTGTAGCATAAACCATTGCCACATTTGGTGATGTAAGAATAATCCTGCAATTATGCGTGGCCAAAGTGAAGTACTCAGAGAAGTTGAATACTGAGATTCCATGGCAGCAGTATCTATGCAAACAAGACTATTTTAGTATGTCAGTGCTGATATTGAATAATTTTTTTCACGTGTTGTATGTTTCGGAGAGTAGGTAAGAATGGTTTCCAGGAGTTGATTTTTTCTTCCATATTAATGTGTAGAGTATTCTTTTATAGTGAATATTTTACATTTTCACTGATGATATGGATTTTCATTCCACTGGTGCATCTTTAATAGGTATGGATGTGTGATACTTTTTGTATCTTTTTTACGTTATGTTTTAGTATTAATATTTGTAATACTTAGTTGTAAGAATTTGGTTATGCAGCATAATGAAAAATTATGCTAATGACGTTACAGCTGAAAGTGCAGCAGCTCACACGTCACATGGTTTGGTAAAATTGCCACCTTTATGGGAAAACAAATCTCGCCTTATGGTTTGTCAGACTGGAATCGCAGTTTTCCCTTTCTGACCTAACTTTTGATTTAACAAAATTTCGCCATGTTGTTGCTGCTATGGGCTCTGATATACTTAATTCTGTTGGAGATATCATTTTAAAACCTTCCGCTACAGGAAAATTTGATGTCCTAAAACAAAGACTGATTTCAGTGCATTCCAAAAGTAAGACATCGAAAATTTATACTCTGTTCCAAGGTTTAGAGCTTGGCAACCAAAGCCCTTCTCAGTTCTTGACTGATATGTTCGCTCTGGTAAGTAACACCATAGGTGAACCCTTGCCAAGATCTTTGTCGCTTGCAAAGCTGTCTAATAGTACACAATCTATTTTAGCTGCTCTTGGTGAAGATGATTTCAGTAAATTGGCTATCATTGCTGATAAGATTACAGAGCCTGAATCTCATTCTTATGTGAAAACAGCTATAGTGACCCCTGAGCCAAGCGAATCTGATGCTGCTAGTTTGGAACTCCACATAGTAGAGCTGACTAAACAAGTCAGTAAGTTAACCTCTACCTTAGGACTCATTTCTCACAGTGTTAAGCATAATATTTGGCATTCATACCGGGATAACAGTCCACGGAAATGTACTAACTGTCATAAAGACTGAACAAATAAGCTTTGCTTTTATCATGTAAATTCTGGACAGGCAAGGAAATGTCAGTCTTTTCCCAATATAGCAACTGCCAGGTGAATCGTATACTCTTGGCCGAACCCTCTTCAAAAATAAAATGCAATTGTTACTGGTGTTGATGTGTTGGTATTACCCAAAAAGTATGCTCTGTGTTCTAAACCTTCCCAGAATTTCGTTTTAATTACTGCCAATGGAACTAAACTTCCCAAACTTGGCATTAAATGCTTTACTTTGAATTTAAACTTAGGTCACACCTTTACTTGGTTATTTGTTATTACAGATGTAAACCAGCCAACTATAGGTGTAGGTTTCCTTAAGAAATATGGATTACTTGTTGAGGCTAATAATTGCCTTATCAGTTCTAAAGCTACACTGGTCATCATAAATTAAGGGAAAATCACAAAAATCTCCCCCCAAAAAAATAAGCCAAACCGTGTAAAATTTGAATATGTTGCCAAGTAAGAGTAGCTCGGTAAAACTGCAATATGCAAATTAGTGGCGCTGCACTCAGAATACGTCATCTGCGAGGAGCATAAAAGTCCATGTTTGAGAGCAAGCCCACATATTTCACTGTGATAGTGACATCAGAAATCTGAGATAGCCAATTTGTAACAATGATCTCCAGGCATCACTTGCCTACAGAGCTACGATGGAGAGCTATTGGGAGACTAGAGGCAGGACAAAGTCAAACAGAAGTGGCCAGATGGCTAAATGTCAGTCTTTCTGTGGTTCATAGACTTTGGAGGCAATTTCAAACCACAGATTCGGCATCTAGGAGATTCAGCCAAGGACGGCCAACTGCTACAATTAGCACCGATGACCGATATTTGACATTATGTGCACGCAGGAATAGAACCGCTACTCTAACTCTTCTTAGATCCTCCCTTGCACCAGCCACTGGAAGGTTGGTGTCAACGTCAACTGCATGTAGAAAGCTTCACAAAGGTGGTCTGTATACGAGGTGACCACCCTTTGCATGCCACTCACATCACGCCATAGGAGGGAGCGTTTGCACTGGGTGCAACAACATGTCCCAACATGTCCACTGGATGCCTGATCAATGGAGGGCTGTTCTCTTTATGGATGAGTCCAGGTTTAATCTAAAAAGCAATAGTAGGCATTATTTGATATGGAGAGAACCTGGAACTCGTTATCATCCGTCAAACATCTGTGAAAGAGACGCATAGAGAAGAGGCAGTGTCTGTGTTCGGGGTGGCATCTCTTTGGGTGGACCCACACACATCCATGTCTTTCCAAAGGGAACCGTGAATGCTCAGGTTTATAGAGATGACATCCTTGATGCTTACTAGGCAAAAGGTGATGCTTTCCTGTTATAGGATGACAGTTCAAGACCACACAAGGCTCGCATCATAGATGATTATCTTCAACAGCAAACAATTATGCGCATGGAGTTTCCAGCTCGATCCCCGGACTTAAAATCCTATCGAGCACGTTTGGGATGCTTTAGGGAGACGTTTAACTACTCTCAATCAATCTGCCCCCCACACCCTTGTCGTGCTTGCAGCTGCTTTTGCAAGTGCAATGGCTCTTGCTTCCTATGGAACTGATAGACCACATAATTAAAAGCATCACACGTCACTGTATGTACTGTATTGCTTCTAAAGACGTAAGCATCACATATCGCTGTATGTGCTACATGTGTTCTAGAGGCGATCATATTCCATATTGAAGGTACTTTGCCTATAACAAATTGACATCTTCGATTTGTTCATTTTATGCATGTGCTAATTTCTATACTACCAGAATTGTCTGGTAAGTTCTTTTTATGTTATTTGATATCTTACTATGTGTTGTATATTGTGGATAAGTTTCATAAAATTCTACATGTAACTTTTTCAGTAATCATGATTTTTGTGATTTTTCCTTAATTTATGATAACCAGTGTAATCTGTCATTGCATGGTAAATTGTTTGGGAATTCTTTTGATTTGGACATATCTGTACTTCTTGGTCATTCTAAATTTAGTAGTTTACTAACTAAGTATCCCAAACTCACTAACCTTTCTTATGTAAACAACAATAATCAGAATTCAACAATTTTCCATTATACTGAGAATACAGGTCCTCCTGTGTTCTCTAAACCTCATCATTTGTTGCCAGATTTATTCCAAGCAGGAGTTTGTGTTCTTTATGTCACAAGGAATTTATTCAGCCATCCAAAGGCCCTCTTCCCATGGTCCGTAAAGCGAATGGTAATAGGGACACTTGCGGTGATTACTGCTGCCTGAATGCTATGAATATTCCTAACTGGTATCCGGTACAGCACATTAAAGATTGTACACAGATATGTTTTGGAAAAAAAATTTCTCACCACTATTTAACTAGGGTGTACCATCAAATTCTTGTTAATCTAAAACAAATGCCCATTTGGATCATTTGAATTTAAAATGCCATTTGGTTTACAAAATGCAGGTCAAACTTTTTAAAGATTTATTCATCAAGTACTTTCAGGTTTCGTATTGCATTCCCTACTTCTGATGATCTACTTGTAGCTTTAGCAGATGAAAACTAGCAAGAAAACCACCTTCGTTTCATTTTTGATAGATTGAAGAAATAGGGTTAAAACTAAATTCTGCTAAATATGTTCTCCGAAAATCATTGGTTCGCCCTTTCCTGAAAAAAAATGCAGTTAATTCTAACATCTCTAAATCCGTAACAATGTCCGAGCTAAAATGATTTTTGGCAATGTTGAATTTTTATTGATGATTTTTGCATATTTCATTTTATTTCTGTTAATGTGATATTCTTTATATTAATACATATTAATAATTATTTTAAGTACGTAACTTCAAAAATTGAGGTCATTATACTAAAATGCTGATTTTATATGAATTTGTTTGTAAAAGTAGGCTTAACTACTGAAAATGCATGAGCTGGTAGCGACCTTCCATTTCAGGGGGTTTGGTGACATGCCTGCACTTTGTTCTCCACTCGCTGGTCCTCAAGGGGGGACAAAATGGAAGAATTTTAAATGCAAAATATGTAAGAAAACTGGAATATTTACAATAAAATTTCAAATGTATGAATGCCGAAATGATAAACCAAAAATTTCACAGATTTTTATTTATTTTAAAAAAGAATGAAGCAATGTGATAATGGTAGGGAAGGAGATGAACAAAGAAAGCACATTTCATCAGGTTTCGATGGCTGAACAGTGTATACACCCGGGCACTTGGAGATGAGGCCCAAACAATTAAAAATTAACAAATAAAGTGAACTGCAACCCTATTAACTCAAAAATGATTTTTATTTGCAAGTTTAAGCACCTTTATGCTTTTCTCTGTTTCTTCTATATGTATATATATATACTAGACGCTGCGTGGCCAGCCTTCGTCTGGCTTTTAAGTGTACCAGAAAAATGCCTAAAGAGAACACCAAACATTAAATTTGAAAACTGCACAGAATTTTACTCTGCAGAACAATTTTATTGAAAAAGAAACAAACAACAACGGAAAAAAAAATTCAGTTAAAAATGCATTACATATAAAAAGCATACAACGAAATAAGCAATATCCCTTAATACAAATATTAATTATCCTAATAAATAAATTAACCAACTTCCCTTTGCAAAATCTTAAGAACTCAAATGGCATAAACAGATTAAGAACTTAAACAGATTAAAAAATATCATGCAAAACTTTTTTATAATTAAAATTATATATAATTAAAACATAATATTACAATGAAATAAGCAATATCCCTTGATACAAATGTTAATTATCCTAATAAAGTAATTAAACAATTTACCGTTGCAAAAAGAAACAACTTTTTAATTTCTTAAACTTTTCAGTCTCTTAAAAA
>KK116698.1:793309-928803 GCA_000611955.2 Stegodyphus mimosarum | reverse complement strand
CAATTCAGACTGAGTTAGTTTTGGTTTACAATGCATTTTGATTGGACAGTTAATACTTCTGTAAAATTATTACTGGTTACTTGACTTTTAGTTCCATTTACATCATCAGAATTATGTAAGAGTCATATGACAGGGATTGATCTAGAAATGACGCAGTGCAGAGAGAGGTTATTATTTTTAGAACTGAGAAGAGAAATTTACGTTGTTAATTTAATCTTAGACATATTCTTTATTTTTCTTACATATATATATATACATCATGTATATATTATATATATATATATACGTTTACACATTTTTATTTATTAATGTCAAGATGGCTCTGGATAAGAAAAAGCTCACATTATTAAATATTTCCTTTTTGCTTAAATAAGAAAATTTCTATAGATAAATAGACAAATTTAACAATATTTTAATGTCTCATAAAATTAATGATGATTATATGATCCAAATCTTAGTACTTTTATGTTTCAGTCATCAATAATATGTCTATCCAAAATAAAATCAAACAATAATACTTGACAATGATTTGGATCTGGACACGGTTCCTCCCAATAGATAGATACTCTTACTACTGAGCTATCAAAACTAGTAAACACCTTCTACTTTACAAGATTCACAAGATCTTACCCAAAGAGGAAAATGAAAAGGATACATCCTTCATATTTTCCTCTTCTGTCTGGGATCAGAAATGCTTCAAATATAAAGATGGCAAGAGAATTCCCTAACCTTCTCAAGACTGCTCTTCCCTGATATCCCACAACAGTAACCAGGATCTATCTCATTTTTATTTCATCATTAGAGCTGTACAATCCAATCTTCTTTCAAAAAAGAAGAAAAGCAAATACAAAATTTTAAATTGTGTAAAAAATTTTGATTTGAAATTTATCTTGTTTAACAAATTTAACCCCAATACGGGCAATATCTTAAAACTGTCTTAGGTTTTAAGATATTACCCATATTGCAGTTGCTGAAAGAAAAGAATTCTTTACAGCAGTGGTTCTCAGTATCTTGTCTCATGCATCCCTTTCGCCACTGCTAGATGATCATCCTCTCCTCTCCTTTCCAAAATTTGAAAGATAGATGTGTTCTTGAAATATATATTTATTTTTAAGTTTAGAATTTTTTAATCTGTTTTATAAATTTAAAAAAAAGTATAGTAAATGCTGATAAATATCAAAACTTGAACAATAGTAATTTTTTATATTCATTAACAAAAAATAAATATTTAAATAAATAAAAAGCTGGCCCACATTCCCCCATGAATATATGAAATTCCTCTTCCCCCTTCTGGGTTTAAAGCCATTTCAAGTTTAAAGGCTTTGAATGGTTTAAAGCTATTTAAGGAGCAGCCATCAGTTTTTGCAAGTTGGTAGAAATGCACTAAGATTAGACGTGATCCTAGAAACCTCTCAGCGCAATTCCTATTGCCATTCCAGCTATGCAAAGCTAGTAACCAGCTCTGAATAATTTCTACATAAATAAGACTTGCTGATTTGAACTATTATCAAATCAACTTTAAAATGACTTACAAGCAGCAGCTATCATTATAAAATCTAAATACACTTTAACTTGCCTTCATAATTATGGGCATTCAGAGCATGAAAATAAGAACATTTTGTTGTACGCAGTAGTTCTTCCATGCACATAACAAAATCACTTTTTGCTGCTATATGCAAACAATTATTTCCATCTTGATTAGGTATGCTTAGATCTCCTCCTTTCTCAAGAAGAAGTTTTAATACTCTTTCCTTGTTTTGTTTTACAGCTAAATGAAGTGCTGTCTAAAAGAGAAAATATATATATATACACATATAATTCTTCATTAATCTCAAAATTAATATAGAACAGAAAGAGAAAAAAAATATCACACACCTGCCAACTTCATGAGAATAAAACTCAAAACATTTTTTAGAGAAAATTCAAAAAATAGGATAAAGTAAATTTTGCAGCGAATCCAAGTATTTTGAAACAATTACAAGGAAAAGAATTTTTCATAAAAAAAAATAAATAAATAAGATACATGTACTTGATTTTAACATAACTGCAGTAGCTTTTTTTGCTTCTCCTAAAAAGTAATTTAAAACCTGCACTTTATAACATTAATTCCTTGTTGAAATTTCAAAATTTCAAGAGGGAAAAATTAACATGCCAAGTAATATTGACTTGAAATCAAATAGAAAAATCAATGATATTTGACGTAGATTTTATTTTTGCAAAAGAACTTTCAGTGACTCCAATACTCTTACCTTCTTCAACTGCAGAAGAAAGTAATACTTTCACCTTCTTCAATTGCAGAAGAAAGTGATAGTATTTGAATGACTGGAAGCATTACTACTAAAATCAAATCTATGCCCATTGATTACCACTGACTTTTTACAACTGCCATTAGATATTCTTAAAAATCTATGCAGGACTTCTTTTTATGTACAACCTCTGGCCAGAAAGTTTGCTGAAGGACATCATAGTGCTCACGGTCCTAAGAGTGTGTAACCAGCATATCCCATGCCAGAAAGGTCAAGACTGGTCTGAACCATTTCCTAACTGGCACTGCTGAGAGTTTGTTTATCATGTGAAAACAGCTCATTGTAGAGTGAAGGTACTGTGCCTGCGGTCAAAACTCAAAGTGAATCATGGATGAATATGCTGTTCTGTTCCAAACTTAGATCACCTTGAGGTGTGTGTATAAGTGGTTTAAATGTTTCTGAGAAAGATGGGATACCATTGAAGAGTTTTCCGAACAGGTTGGCCTACAACTACATACACTCCAGACAATATCCAGGAAGTGAAGGAACTTTTGGCCCAGGATCATCGTGTGACAGTGTGAATGATAACAGAAAAAATGAGAACTGGTTGTGATATGCCCCACCTCATAACGACCCATAATTTGGGTAACTGCAAGCTTTGCTCCGAGCTCGTGCCCCACACTTCAACTCCAGAACAAATACAAATTCGAACCAATGGAGTATGGAGTGGAGAGGTCCAGGATTGCCAGAACGCAAGAAGAAGCTAAATGAGAAATCCCACATCAAGACAATGCTTGCAGTATTCTTCAACTCGGAGGGTCTCATCCATAAAGAATTCCTCCCTGAGGACACCACATTAAATGCCACTATATACGTGGAAATACTGAAATGTCTGCTGCAATGGATCAAGTGGGTAATGCCAAGCAAAGCGATTGGACACTGCTTCATGACAATGACTGGTCCTACATTGCCTTTCTGGTGCATCATTTCTGTGCCAACAGAGGAGTTGTGTCTGTGAATCACCCACCCTACCCCTCAGACTAGTCTCCCTCAGACATTTTCTTCTTCCCCAAACTGAAATCAGCCCTGAAGGGTCAGAGGTTTTTGGAGATATCAGACATCCAATATAACGTTACGACCCAATAAACGACCACCCCTAAAGACATGATGCCAGGAGTTTCCAGGACTTGTACAACCATTCCCAGATGTGCAAAACCACTAATGGGGAACTTCAAAAGATAGTATCAGCTATTTTATGTAAGACAACAATCCACCGTAGACACATTCATCAAACTTTCTGGACAAGAGTTGTAATAATAAAGAGGATGATATCAATGCTAAACCGATATCTGTTGAGTCAATGCACAACAACAGTATATGCACTTGAAATATAGGTGATGACAAATCACCACTCTAGCATAAAAATTGAGTTCCTTTATAAAAAAAAAGGCAAAATTCTTTTGACATATATATATATTACTAAATTAAACACATACAAATAGCATTACTATGAATAAGAAAATCTATATTTCAACTCAGTAAATGATTAGATCAGAATCTATTTTAATTTTTTCCTTTTTATTAGAAACAATTTCTAGAGGTTTTTATCTAATAATATTCTCTTCATATGATGTATTTATTTATGTGTGTAACTATCACTACAAAGAGTCCCACTTTTAAAAAATATGATGTTTAAAAAAATACAAACAACAGAAGATTTTAAATTATTCATTATACAAATAGAGCCATAGTTCATTAGAGTTGTACTCATATCATCTGAAAGAAATGACATTTTAGTCATTTTTAAGTCATAAAATACAAAACTTCCATTAGACTGGACTAGTTGGAGAGAATGACACATATTTATTGAAATTTCTGCTAATTTTTCTAATGCTGTTCATGCAATTTTCTCTTATGAAAGATGCATCTGATATTCTACTTTTGACACATTAAAAGTAATGCCATCATTTGCAACATTTTGTATTTTTCAGAATGTATCATGAAACAAAAATCACACACCTCTTTTTGTTTATTCTTCAAATTCACTACATCTTCTGAAAGAACACTTAACAAATGCCGCATTATTTTCAGGTTAACATTCTGGCTACTGACAGCTATATGGAGTAAACTAAAAAAATAGGAGAGAAAGAAAAACAGATAAGAAATTTTTAAAGTAACAAACTAATACTCCAGATATTGTTTCATATAAATACACCATATAACTGTACAAAATTAAAAATTTTAATTCTTACGAGTTTCCATAATCATCTTGCTGAGGTATAATATTTTGAACAGAATGTAATAAGGAATTAACATCTTCACATTGAAGTATACAGGCTATCAGTTCTCGAAGGCACTTCTTATGGGTACTTTCTGGTTTCCAGTTGAAAACACTTCTATTATCATCATTTAATGATAGAGATGCCACTTTGGCAACTGCTCCATCAATGTCAAGATAAGCTTTATCATCACTATTGTCTATACTGGCAATATTCAGATCATCAAAACAAGCTGGATCTATAAATAAACATTCACAAATGTTTAATATTGGTTTTAAAATAGGTAATTTCACAAATAATTAATTTTTAATTTCATACATAATATTTCAAAAACAAATGCAGTAATACATAATTTGAATGAGTTCTTTGGTACAGCAATCAGCATCATTTACCATTATACAGTTCAAGTAGCACAAAATACATACAGTGAAGATCTTACATTTTTAAAAATTCACTGTTTGTCTTGGTGGTACTTTTGAGGCAAAAGAACTGTTTAGTGAAAAGTTACAGTTTCCAAGGATTTACATTTTGCATTTATGACACTCCTAATCCAATAGTCCTTTTTTAAAAATGAAAAGATCCAAGGCTGCCAACAGACTGCACCAACTGAGCACAAAAAAAAAGTTTTTAAAAAAGGAGATAGAAAATAAAATTAATTAAAATTTAAAAAAAAGAAAAGAAAATCTGAAAGGTTTCAGATTTTAAATTACGTCCAAAGGGGCCTTTTTTTAACATTTTGTGTGTTACCTTCATTTATTAAATATCATGTTCTTCGCACTTAAGCCATAAAATTCAGTTAAAGAACAATATCACAAAATAATTTTAAACAGAGTACATCTTTAGAATTTCCTATACACAGTCTCACGCGCTGGAGATAAAAATGTTTTTTCTGTACAATGTTGCCATTGCTCGTTTTGAAATCCTTGAGTTTGTTAATCAAACATTCATTTAAGTTTTATAAAATATGAAATTGATAATAAAACAAATTCCAAATTTGGGCTTCCAGATGCCCATATCAGGCAGGCTTACATCATTCAAAATTCAATGGCTCTAGGTACCGTCGTTTTATCACAATGCGAGAAACATATACACTTATGCACATTCTTCATTATTTAATTTCTTTAAATATAATACAGGGCTGCAATATTTGGTGGCAACAGTTTGAAAAGTGAACCAACATTTAATGTTTATGACCCAAAATTGCAAAACGAAAATAGTCCTTCAGGGACAAAGCCCCTTTGGACCAATAACTGTAAAATAAATAATCTAAATAAAAAAGATTAAAAACATATTATATATAGCTTTGGGTATATAATCTAAGGGCATGTCTTTGGAATGGCATTTTAACCTTTGCATGTAATCAAATGGAACCTCTGATAAAAATCCTTACAGAGCTGAAATACAAGTATGGAAAAAATGCTGAGAAGTGACACTCAAATCTTGTGGCAAAAACCTGTTGTGATATATTATGCTGTCCTAACTAAAAAAAAAAAAAAATTCTTGAACACATTTACTCGAGTGCATGGAAATAGTTCAGTTCAGAGTACATAAGTTAACACAGTTGAATGCATTAAGAGATTCAAAGTGGAAAATACTCAAAAAATGAAAAAATGCACGTCATCAAACTCCAGGCCTTGATTATTAAATATTATTAAATATATATTTTCACTGGAAGAATAATTTAAACCAATTTATTGAGAAGTTACAAAATTTGAAAGTAAATTTCCTTCAGAATAATTCTCTACATGATGAAAACTTTTTAAACGCATAAATGAATATTTGTACTGAATGTTTTATTAATAATCCTCAACAATAAGTTTTCAGAATATTCACATGGTTTTAACATTTTCATATCATTAAAGATAGGCTTTCTAATGTTTACAGACATATTTTTCATTGATAAATCTTACATAAATTCTATCACTAATCAGTAATGTTGTTTTCAACTCATCTTAAGTTGTTTTCAACTGAGCACAAAGCTTTTGAATTCCTCATGAAATTAATTTTTTATTCATCACTCATTTTCCCCACTACAGTTTATAAACATCAAATAACCAGAAGACAAAAGGCATTTAGACATTGAAAATTTAGAGCATAAAATTAAAACACTTTGAATACTTAACACTAAAAGAATCATCATCAATTTGATCCTCAAGTAAAGCTGCAAGTATTTGTGGATAAAAGGTCAGCTATTTAGATACTGAATACTTAATCAATTACAAATGGCATTAAAGAAATTGGCAATTAATGAAAAAGATTTTATTGATAAAAATTACATGGAATTTAAAAGGAAGTTAAAAATTTTGTTTACATAATTTATAAATATTCTATGTGACTTCCCTTGGTAACACAGATAACATCTAAGCAGTAGTCCATTTCATCCCATACATTCTGAAGCATATCTGGAGTCACTAGAGCATTAGAAATGCACATCTGGAATTGTTCTTGGCACAGGAAGCATATACATAATGTCGTTCACATAACCCCATAGAAAGAAATCAATGAAAACAATTCAAGAACTTAAAATGCGCATTTCTAATGCACTTGCATTGGTGGCTCCAGATATGCTTCAGAATGGAATGGCATGGTTGTCCATAAATTCTTTTTAATTAAATAGCTATGCCATTTGTAATCGCTATATTTATTTTGAATCACTAATTTGAATACTTACCAAGCAAAGATTCAGCATCGACAAGCTCTTCAGATATTTTTGGAATACACTGAGTTAAAAAATCATTCAGATCTTCAGTATCTTGTAGAGAGTTTGAATCGGAGTCTTCACCACTTAGATGCAATGAGTAGCTTACTTGCATAGCTTCATTTGCTGGTTCTTAAAAATATGAAAATTTATATGAACGCAACTTTCAAGAATTAGATTCCATATTTTAATATCTTATATTATTTTCAATGATGAGAAAAATAAATGGCATCCTACCTAAAACTAATGTTAATTCTAACAATTCTTACAATACTTAACTAATGTTAATTCTTACAATAGTAAAATTCTGATAATACCTGTAGTTTTGGAATTCCCCCTGATTGAGAAGCCCTCTTAATAGAATTCAACTTATTTTTACCAAAAACTATTTCCAAATGAATAGAATATACCACTTACTAATCGAATTCTTTGCACTTAAACCACTCGGAGCTTCTGCATTACCATCAGATGAACAATTTCCAAAAATGTTAGCGATTTTACTTCCAGGAACAGAAATCTGAGTATTAGCAGGAAAATTATGACTAGGATTGGGTTTTTTCCTTTTTCTAGCTACATTTTCAAAATCTGGGGAAAAAATCAGAAAATACAAATATCACTAGGATGCAAACAATTATATAAGGATCCATTTTTTTCAATTACAACTGAATAAATATGTAACTGCTTTGAAAATATGTAGTCAACTAAACATACAGTTGCATAGCAATATAGAATTTGTCCCAGTTTTTTTTAAACTAACTTGCGTTTCACAATCAAATAAATTAACTTTTTAATTTATTTAAAATTAAAAATCTCCTTAAGATGGATGGGGGGCATCTCCTTATGATCGATGTTTTCAAATCTTGCAAAAATTTTCTGTGTATCTTTTGATACATCTCACTTTTTTACTTCCTTGTATGAAGTACTGTAATCACGAAAAATTCTGGGTACCATATTTCAATGAAAATATCCATTTTGACCATTATTGAATGCAATTTAATGACATTTTTGCACAACATCTGTATGTAAGGACAGACTAAAAGACTCCTTTTTCCCCAACAAATTATAAGACTGATTTAAAATGGATTCAAAAGAGATTTTTCCATATTATAGCATAAAGCTGTGCACCTGCCTTTTTCGCTGCAATCAGCCGCACCAAAAGTATATAAATATATATACCCACTCTGATACTCAGCTCAGTAAGTTCAGTTTTTTATTCTTGTATGTTCATAAATTGTGCATTTTTTGCTTTAAAAATTGCTGAATTATGTTGTGCTTATCTTTTGGTTAAGGCTTTTATGCCTTTAGTAAATCTGAATGCAACATTTGTAGAATTACCAACAATTTAAAAGTTGTTTGAGTGCAGCTAAGCCTATTCCCCCCCCCATAGCAGCCATATTTCTTTACATTTGAAACTTAGCAGAATAGTGAATTAATTCTCTCTGCACCTTCAGTGTCTTTTTACTGAGTGGGACCAAAAGCAAACTTTTAGTTTTGTGCACAGAAAAAGCTGCCTTCTTGCCTCCTCGCCAAATTGCTTGTTTTTGAGCAGAAACTGTAATTTAAATTGTAAAAATTCTTTTTTTAATTGTTTTAACTGTATTTGGTGCTTTGTGTTTTTCTACATCTTTCAATTTATAATGACAATATTTTGAGTTTATGTGCATTTTTGCCTTGTTGCAAAGCAAGAACTGTTATTAATTGAATGAGAAATATATCTAATGAAATTTAAGGGAAAAAGTATTTTGTATTAGCAGCAAATATTGTCCCCGGTCTCTCTAGGACAGAGGAGAATGTTTACGAGTAACGGTAAGTGGCGCTAAATCGTCTGTGAAAACTTTCTTTTTTATTCATTTATTTTCTTTTATGCATCATTTTAGATTTGTTATAGTATTTGAATAGAGCATGCGGCAACGATTAGATAATTCTTCAGATGATATAATTTTTGTGCATTCTGAATTATAAAATGATTAGATGTAATGTTGTTAAGTGAACCTAGCCCCACAGTGTTGCTATAGTAAATAAATACAGTGGATTTTAAAGAGTGCATTTATTTTACTGTGGTTTATGTGCTATTGATGAAGTAGATTTAATTTATCTCTTTCAGTCTGAATGAAATGCACGAAAAAATACATATAATTTAATATTCCGTACAAGGAAGTCATGTGGTGTACACATCAGCTTTTTTCTTTTTATTTATATCAGGAAAATTCTACCTTAAGTTAAGCCTCTTGCATAAAGATATTGTTTCATATTTCCATTTTTGTAAACAAGAGAGTTGTAATATAGGCAGTTTGCTAATTCCTTATGTACTAAAAATTGAACCTACTGTTCTTGCAATGAACGTTTTTCTGCATGTTGCCATTTGGCCTCGTAAACAAACTTGGACACATCTAATTTGTTAATTCTATAAACAGTATTTTTTTTCCTTGTATCATTTGTCACTCTGATCTCATCAGCAAGTATAGATATATCCAGGTGACTAATTTCCTACACAGTAAAACCTTAAACTACTATTCTTGTAGTGAATGTTTTTCTTCACATACATCAGCAAGTATAGATATATCCAGGTTACTAATTTTATACACAGTAAAACCTTAAACTACTATTCTCATAAGAAATGTTACTATCATAATTATTCACTAGTATTTTAGGATCATAATCATTTGCAAATTATGTTACATAATTTAACAGCATTTTCAATTTGTAAAATGCAGTCATAAAAATGTAAATTGCCGGTAATATTTTTCAAGCACAGTAACCTTCTCCTTAACACGAACTTGCTTAAGAAAAACAACATGAACAAAATTTTGGTCCTGGCAGCGATGAACATGATCTTATAGAAAATTCTATTAGTTTATGTGAATTTTGACTAGCACGAATTATGAACAGTTTTTAGACTGCTGCATAATTCAATTTTTTCATAGCACAAACTTTATCATCCCCCTCCCCAGTTTCTTTCTCTGTTAGGGCTACAAAAATGGTGCATCACATTTAATTGAGAAACTCACAAAATAAACTGCATTCTTTAAAACACAAACAGCATGAGTAACACTGCTCGACAAACATGATCATAGCATCAATTACGAGCTTTTATTGAAACAACACTGTGTTCAGATGTGTTTTTTTATTCTTTAAAAGTTAGCTAGTACAACTAGGGTTAAATCTTTATGCTTCTGCATCAGGTTCTGGGAACAAATCTAAGCAATTTACAACACTAAGTATGAAGATGTTGAAATGTTACTTCTAGAAAGATTCAACTATATGTGCACTTCCAATGTACCTTAAAGTGGACCTATAACTCAGTCAAAAGCAAACAGGATTGCAAAAAATTTATACATTCAAGGTTTCAGTTGACCCACTGATTGGCTGTACCAGTCTCCTCCCCCCCCCCCGAAAAAAGAGACATTTTCATCTTTACTGATTTGTGGTAAAGCAAAGTTGATGAAGAAGGAGCAAACAGCTGGTTGCATGAATTTGACTGAGTGACAGAAAAGTATATCTTATGTGATGTCTACAATATGGAAAAAATGGGACTTTTTTTTTACAATCTTTTCCCAGTCATAACCTCAGAATAAAAGATGCCAAGTGCCATAGTGGAGCATGCAGTAACTCTTGTCCTGCAGATGGCAATGATAAACACCATTCTTATGTGATTGGTACATCCGAGAAACCATGCTGTTTCAAGAACATAAACAGCACTTTACCTTGTAGCATTCATTATTTTAACTAACCAAGTAATTTTTAGTTTGAACTTTCCTATCGATATCTCAAAGTTTCAGTTGCTGCCCAAATGTAGCGCGAGCCAGATATTTATGCAAATTGCATATATCTGATAGCAGTTTAAAAGGCAGGAGTTAACGAAGAGAAGAGACAAGAGTCTTGGATTTATCGCCGCAAAGATTTCCTCTGTCTAGTGAAAGTTCGCCTTCATAGGCAATTGCAATTACTAGTTCTTGCTCGTGAAATTCGCATTATTGCATTTCACTGAGAGTTAGGCTTCCCTCTCCATCCTACTTAAGGTTAAACTTAAGTATTTGAATTGTTAACACACTTTATTTCATATTATTTTAGTTCAGCCCAAGTAGTGGCTTACGCTCAAGTCGGAGAGTTGTAATTATTTGAATTAAAGGGTTCTTTAAACCCTCCTTCTGACTTTGTAGTTCTTCAACACTAAAGGACATAGCCTAGATTTGCTCACTGTTCTCCACGTAGGGTTTCACAACGTATGTTTAGCAAGAAGATTAAGAGATTACACTTAAACCCTACAACTGGCGCCCGAACAGAAAAAATAACGGAAGGAAGTTTGAATATGCCAAGTACATCGTCCCAGAATACAGCTCCAATGCCTGATGGATTTGGATTCATAGTGGAGGCCATGAAGCCGGCAGCAGTTTTTGATACCAAAGGGCCTGTGAACACATTTTTGGAAAAATTAGAAGCACATTTTTTGCTGTATCCAGTTCCAGAATATCAGAAGGTTATATTAGCTACAGGAGCATTGAGGGGCCAAGCGTCGAACTGGTATAAGTGCATCGGAAAATGTCTGCTGGGAGAACCAGGAACGGCGACTTACACTTACGAAAATTTCAAACTAGCAATTTTGAGAGCGTTTCCTGTTGTTAAAGACCGTGCCAAGCTCGAAGCTGAATTGTTTAGCAAGTACCAACAGCGGGTGGATGAATTATCAGAATTTATTTTGAGAAAAATACAAGTCTTTAAATTATTGTATGGCACGAGGCCGGACCCGGAGATTATCCAGATAATCCTGCCCAGATTGTTACCATCTATACAAGATTTTATGGAGCTAAGAAATCCTGTTACACTGGACAAGCTGTTTGAACTCGCCGTGCAATTCGAGAGCCGGCGAGCGGACGAAAATCAATGAAGGGGACCGTATGAACAGCGGTCGCAGGGGAACCAGAATGCCGAAGGAAGAAACAGACGATGGCCGATAACTACTGGTACCAGTAAAAATGCGAGCAGTCAACCGCGCCAAGTACAGCGCCAACAAAATAATCCCAACTACAGAAGAAAATCATTCACCCCAGACAGAAGCCGGCAAGAGAAGAAAACACCCGCAAAGCATTTAAACTCCTAAGGAATATTGCAGGGAAGGGGGTGCAATGTTTCGAAGAGAAGAAAAATCCCTCTGAAGTACATCTCAATACGGTCATGGTGAGAAATATTGAATTACCGAAACAGCTGTTAAAAAATTTTGTGTATATTTTGGAAGTTCTCCCATAACAGTATATTCAGATCATGCGGCAGTTACCAGATTATTTTCAGGAAAGAATCTTTCGCCACACTTAATTCGGTGGAACATAAAACTACAGGAATTTAATGTCATTATCAAACACACACCGGGAAAAGAGAATGTAGTGGCAGACACCTTATCCAGAATAAAATTAGACGAGAACGGCAAGAAAATAAAAATTGCGATGCTTCATGCAAAGGTCATTGACTCTCGAAAGACTGTAATAGAAGAAATTGCCAGGGATCCCGAATTTCGAAATATTTATAATTACTTAAAAGACCCAGATAACTTCCAGCATATAGACATTAATGCAATAGGAAGCAGAGCACAGAACTATGAAATCATTGATGGTCTCCTATTTTGTACCAAAGTTACGAATCAAAATAGTGAATAAAGACCAGTCATCCCGGCCAATTAATTTTAAGTATCTTGCAAGAGCTCCACAATTCGCCTGTCTCGGGCCATTTGGGAATAAGAAAAACTATACAACGCGTACGCGAGGCGGTATATTTTCCGCAATTACAAAAGATAGTTAAAAATTACTGTCAGACAAATAATGACGTAAATTTCCGCCCGGCCGGGTTATTAACTATTTTGAGTCTAGGTTCCCCAATGAAATAATTGGTATTGATCTCTTAGGCCCCTACCCACGGAGTCATGTAAATAAGGCACGATTTTTATTAGTCATTGTGGATCATTTCAGTAAATGGGTTGAGTTGACACTACTTAAGCGGGCTTCAGCAAAAGTCGTTGCAGATTCGTTTTTGAACAAATATATTTTAAGATATGGATGTCCAGCGAGGGTAATAAGCGATAAAGGACCCCAGTTTGTAAACAGTACATTTAAAATGATGTGTGACAAGTTGGGCATTAAGCATATGAAAATGGTACCCTACCGCCCACAATCAAATATAGCGGAATGGGTAAATAAGAATATTATAAAACTGATTCGAAATTATGTGCAAAAGCACCATTCTAACTGGGATGACTGCGTTGAAGAATTTGCATTCGCCCTCAGAACGGCTCAGCACGAGACAACGAAGAAATCCCCTGCCGAATTGTTTTTGGGCAGGAAGATAATGACCCCCTTAGACAGATTATTTTATGTGAAAGATAGAGCGCCAGGATTTCAAATTGGTGAAATAGATGATAAAAGAAGCAGAAAAGTGCTCCCGGGAAGCGCAAAAGAGACAGAAGCAATATTATGACAAAAAAAGAAGAATCGTAGAATATAAAGTGGGGGAGGAGGTGTTAAAACAGGCGCATGCACTTTCATGTGCAGCAAAAGATTCGGTCGCAAAATTTTGCCCAAGATGGCATGGGCCTTTTGAAATCACGCCAATAATTGAATGCTGTGCTTATTTAAAGAACGAGAAGGGAGAAGAGACTGTGGCAAATTTCGACCAAATAAAACATTATTATCGAAGAACTAATAATAATATCTTGAAAGACCTTTTACTTTTACTTTTTACTTACCTCACAGAATTTTTCTAAGAGCCCCAACCAGGTCCCTCAACAACAAAAGAACCCAGTTTGAAAAGGAGGTTACCAGAAGAGAGGAAGCCGCAGGCGAAGAAAAGACCACAGAAAAAAAATGGAAAAACGCTAAGCAGCAGTCTCAGCAACAAAAGAGAGTGAGGAAGAAAACTCTAGATAAAAATACTACGAAAGCTCCACCACTACGGAGGGAACCAAACATCGAGAAGCGAGCCGCCGAAGGTGCCAATCCACAACGAAGGAGCCTACGAGTGCAGGAGCAGGAACGAGCCATTCTGGAGAGGGAGCGGGGGTTTCCGCAAAAACGGAAAGCGCCACCCACCATTCGTCCCCACAAGGTATTTCTGGAGGAAAGGAGATCGACCAAACGAAAGGCAGCCCCAGAGTTTTAATCTAGGAGCAGCAGACAACGAATTGCCCAAGCTACAGTATATCCAACCTTCCAGGAATGGACTAACGCCTAACAGACTGCCAGAAAGATAAGTAGATTCCTTATTTTTTTTTAAATTCACACAGTTATGTTTCTGATTTAAGTGCAAGTTGCAGATTTAAAAGGGAAGTTGCCCGAGTGAAAGGCCGGTTATCGGGATGCCGAAAGCATGAAGGACATGCTTGAAGGAACAAGTTAAACATGCAGCTAAGGAAATTCGAGTTTTCAGTTGAGAAACTGTGAGACTATTCGTGAAATGTTCTTTGTAATCCAGAACATGTTACTCATTGCTTTTAGTCAAAAGACTCGTTGTAAATAGGAAATTGAATTGTGTTAACTAAAAGCAACTAGTACATAAGTTGTATAGCAAAACTGTTGTATTGTATTTCTATGTATAAATAATGAATGTATTTAATGTAAAACTGTTTTCTGTGTAATGCATGATTGTATGTAAGCCTTAAGCACTGGTATTGTGAATATTGAATATTTTGAAAAAGCGTAAAGGATATGCAAGTTAAAATTAAAATGTAATGTAAAAGCGTAAAGCGCGCTAAATTAGAAATTGAATATATAATTGTTAATTAACGCAATGAGCATTTAAAGAAAAATTGAAATGAAGATTGAAATAATGAATTATATGTATGAAATGCAATTGAAAATGTTTGAATGTTGTATGTAGTGTTCTCTGGTTTCACACAAAAGTTTAAAGTTCATTTTATGTTAGAACCTCAGGGCATTTCATATTTGTTTTAAGGGAGGTCCGAGGTCTTGAAAGTCGAAGAATTAACCCCAATAGAATTGAAGTCAGGTGTAGTTGTGAACACATGACAAAGTAAAACTGTGTGTTTTTCACAAACACCACATTTGGCCAGAGAGCAAGGGGGAAGTTTTAAAAGTGAATTAGTGTGAAATGAATGTTTTTGTGAAAAGCGCTAATGAAAATTAAAAATCGCGAATACCTAAAGCGCGAATAAAAGTCATTACGAAAGTCATCAGAGGAAGGAAATGTTGTACTTTTCAGGTGAAATGTGCTCTTAATATGCAATTTAGTAAGACTTATTTCCTACCAGATTGGAAGGAACCAGACTAATGTCAGTCTAGCCAAATTCCTAATGGATCTTTTTGATGTGAAGAAGAAAAATGATGTAAAGATTATTCTATGTTAAAATATCTAAGACACAAACAGAGATTTAAACTAAATTTAAAAGTTACAATTGTGAAGGACTGTGAATAGGAAGGAAAATTTAGATTTAGAATTTAGCATCTTCACTAAAAGCCGATTTTAGGCTAGTTAGTTTCAGACTACTAAATTCTGGGAGCAACTATGTAGCACTCATTATTTTAACTAACCAAGTCATTTTTAGTTTGAACTTTCCTATCGATATCTCGAAGTTTGAGTTGCTGCCCGAATTTAGCGCGGGCGAGATATTTATGCAAATCGCAGATATCTGATAGCAGTTTAAAAGGCAGGAGTTAACGAGGAAAAAAGACAGAGTCTTGGATTTATCGCCGTAAGGCTGTGCGCGCAAATATTTCCTCTGTCTAGTGAAAGTTCGCTTCATAGGCAATTGCAATTACTAGTTCTTGCTCGTGAAATTCGCATTATTGCATTTCACTGAGAGTTAAGCTTCCCTCCCCGTCCTACTTAAGGTTAAACTTAAGTATTTGAATTGTTAACACACTTTATTTCATATTATTTTAGTTCAGACCAAGTAGTGGCTTACTCTCAAGTTAGAGAGTTGTAATTATTTGAATTAAAGGGTTCTTTAAACCCTCCTTCTGACTTTATAGTTCTTCAACACTAAAGGACATAGCCTAGATTTGCTCACTGTCCTCCACATAGGGTTTCACAGCGTATGTTTAGCAAGAAGATTAAGAGATTACACTTAAACCCTACAACCTTGTATCTACTTTTCCCATGAGAAAGCTGGAATCAACAGCTCATCATTAGTAAGTGGCTTCTTCACTTCTAAAAGCCTAATGGTGGCTCAGAGTAAGTGTGTTCTTACAATATCGGCCAAGTGTACAGCCCTTAACACACAAGATCTGAGCATAAACAATGTTCATTTTTCAACCCAAATGCAACAAGTCAATTTCAGCCATTGGATCAAGGTATTATTGCTCTTATGAAGATGTCTTATCACAAGGGACTTGTGAAAGCTGATATTCGTGTTTCTGAAAAAGAGGTGGAAACACTAACTGATTGTGGTTGAGGCAATAAAATCTATTGCCACATTCTGGAAATCAGTGTCCTCACACCACACACAGAACTGTTCTAACAGAGCTTGAAGATATAAATATGCTAGTATTGTTGATGAGTTAGATAGTGACAAAGATACCACTTCAGCTTAAGGATAGAATATTCTACAGAGTTAATTTTAAAGAGTTTGTTACCATATGTGCTCAAGCGGAACTTAATGTACAAGCAGTTGTCTCTGACATACAAGAAATGTCATCAAAAGAAAGTGTGGAGGACAATATCATTCTGCCAATCCACCAGAAAGTGTTACACACTTTGGCCACATTAGAACATTTTGCTGCAACATCTGAACTAACAGCTAGTTTTATGGAATCCATAAGTACAGCTGGCCATAAATCTCCTCTGTGACTATGGAATATACAGGAATTTCTCACCAGAAAACGAACTAATGATACATTTTTTCAAGTTATAGTACAATAACCAATGTAGTGTTTTCTATGATGACATACATAATATACTGTATTTTGTGTGTACCTATACACTTTAAATATTTAATGTGTAGAAAAACTCTGTTCCAAAAATAAAATTTGAGTTGCCAGGTAACATGAATTTTCGTAACACGAATTTTCGTAACATGAATTTCTGTAACATAAACTCTTGATTTTTCACTTTCCTATCTGGCCGACACAATCTCACACGTTGTAATTATTATTTTAAAATTGGGTAACACTAGGGACAACACTATCTACACTTAACTCAAAACATAGAAATAATAATTTTTTTCTGAGTATATTTATGACTTTAGTTATATTAGCTTCTTATGTATGTTTCAATGAAAAAGATAACATGATAATCCTCACTTTTTAAAAATATTTTCTTTGCATCTGCTTTTTCTTTCTTATACGTTAGATTTTGGCATTCAATTCATCATTACAGTGATATTTCTTCCATATATTTCAACAATAACCATGTTAACAATGTTCAGTTTGCTATTAATGAAATAAGATGAGATTCCGTTCCTTCCAAAAAATAAATAAATAAATTTTCTTGCACACTTTGTGAGAACAATCATGAAATCAAAATACCCATTATGCAAATCAATTTCTTATACCAAAATTTCCTTTTTTGATATTTTATCTATTTTTTGCTCAGAAAAAAAGTCAAATGGTACGAAAAAATTCAATATTTGTGAATAGCTTCATAAGGATTTTTCAAAATATCTGTTCAAATATGCTAACGGTTGAACTAGCATACTCAATAAAATTATCAAACTTAGTAAGAGTTTTGCATATGCAGGAAAACAATGCCAAAAGGATTGTACCTATACAGAGGAGGTACTGGTGTATGTGAGCAAAACAAGAGTGTGATCTGTGGTTGAAAGTCTCTAGCAAAGATGCTGGAAACGCTTTTGTAAAATACATCATATGGAGTCCTATCTTGCAGACTTTATGCGTCAGAAAAATATGGGCTGTAATAATTGTTTCAAACCTATTTTTAAGACAATTGCAGAATTATGGTTGTCAAATATTTGTTTCTTTGATCAGCATGCCTTTAGTACACTGGCCGCTTCAAAGATCTACAAATATTCCTTTTTTAAGCAACATTACAATTAATTAAATTATACAATAAAGAATTAATACCTTCCTCATCAGGCAGGTACTTGAAATCTCTGGACTCACTGACTGAACCGTCAGTTGTTCTGTAGAGCTGAATTTTTACCTCTTTCTCTACATTACTTTTGTATGGAGGTGTTTTAAAAGTAATAGCAACCTATAAATATAAAATAAATTAATCAAGATTTCCTTGCATTTACATAATATTATAATGCTTAATTATGCAATTTTTAATTAGTAGTAAATAGCAAGTACATTAAATTAAAATCATGGAACTGTGGCATTTATGTTTAAATTTCATTAACCAAATGCTGTTAAATTTACATCTTTCCTATTTCCCTCATTTTGCCACAAGGATTATACATTCCAAAATTTGTGTAGATTTAAGTAGCAAGCAATATTTCTATAAAGTTTGAAGAGTTACATGTATCTTTGTGTTCTGATACTTTCTGCTGACATTGTCCTCACATGAAAAGTTCCTCTCTCTTGGTGATGACGACACTGGTCTTGAACTAATTAGAATAGCACAAAAGTAGATTTGATTTAGTAAGCTGAGTTTGAATTACTGTTGGGGTTTAAATGAACCTTGTAGCTTTTGCTAGAATAAATTATATTGAAATTATAGCAGGTTTAAGAAACCTTACATTCCAACCAGGTAACTGGTAATTTTGTGCTGTACAATTTTAATTTAACCCTCATAAGTTGTGAAGTAGAATAAATTTAAACATATTTCTGTGTCAGTTTGTTTCTAGAATTTAGGAACTCTTGTGGTGATAATTCACTTCACAGAATTTATGTGATACTTTCATTAGATTGTTTTCTCCCAAACAATATCATTTAAATTCCATTAAAAATATCAAGAAATGCCATTATATTCCAGCATATTAAAATAATTTCACAAATTTCTCAATCAAAAAGATTCATCCAATGAATATTTGCATTCAACAAAGTTCACTGAAAGCAAAAATTTATTAAAATATTTGGTTTTTATTTTTTAGAAAATGTTAGTATAAACTATTCTATTTCACATTGCTTCTAATGCGTTACTGGTTCAAAAATGTTTTATTGCTGATGACGTTCATAATTAGACATTGCTTTATGCTTCCACATAAAACCTCCTTTATTTCACATTTTAGGGAAACTATTAATTTTAGAGGTTCATGATCTACAGTGTCAGACAGAGCAGCTTCAAAAATTCACCCCCTCCCTTTGTTCTGTGTTTTTTCTTTTCCTTTACTGCAGATGTTGAATAATTAGCAAACATAATAACAGCACAAAAGAAACTCAGTACATGGTTATATGATAAGGTGTAATATAATTGTCTATTATTCAAAAGGAATTATAAACAGGAGTCATCAAACATAAAATATGGTTTGATAAATTTCTAGTTACTTAAATGTTAACTAACAGCCTGGCTGAGGCAAAAAATGCATCTCTGATGAATGATAAATAGACTAAATTAGGAAGACTTCCACTAGAGGCCTAAAAAATTCCAAGAAATATATTATTAGAGCATCATAAAGAGCTAAAGATGCTATACTTAAAGAGTCCATAAGACTGCAAAACAAATTTCACTTGTACGCCTATAAAATGAAAACTGTTCAATCACTTAAACTCAATGACTGTCCACGAAACCAACAGTTTGCGAATGAGATGCTACATTTCTGAGAAAAAAAAATTTGATATTTTTCATACACATTTAAAAATATTTTTATCAGAGTTTGAAGGCATTTCTGATTGAAATGCAAGCTTCATATTGATCTGTGGTGATAAATTAATCACACAAATCAATATGCTGGTTATTTTTCCCACAGACATTTAAGTTTCATAAATGTGCGGACTATGCCATACAACAGATACTTTTGCTTTCAAGACACTTGGACACCAATACGATAAGGTGGAAGTGAGGATTATTGCCAATTTGAAATTATTATCTATCTTCTTGTAAGAGCATCACACAAGATCATATTTTCACATCAAGATCCCTATTTTTGTCTCCGAATTCAAGATGATTCTCATAACCTAAATCAGCCTTATGAAGTTGGTCATCTTTACATAGAAACTTCAACCTTATGAAGTTGGTCATCTTTACATAGAAACTTCAACCTTATGAAGTTGGTCATTGCTGCATGACAATGCCTGACCCCACTCTGCCATTCACACCCAAACTAACTGCATTTTTTGGATGGGAACAGACTGACCATCCATGATTCAGTCCAGTCTTGGGACAGAGTGATTTTCACTTGTTCCACCACCTAAAGGAGTTTCTCAGCAGCAAGTGCTTTGCCGCAAATCACGAAGTGATGCAGTTCAAGATTGGTTATCCTTGTAGGTGATAGATATCTATGCGTTAGGCATACAAAAGCTTGTACAACATAATAACTAATGTTTTTAAAAATATAAGAACTATGTAGAAAAATAAAGAAACATGCAAGGAATTAAAGAAGAAAAGGTTTTTGAAAAAAATCTGTAATAGTTTATGTTTTATAAGAAAGCGGCCCTTACTCTCCAAATAACCTAAGTACGCTGCACCCATAAAAAAAGGGGGGACAGTTCTATATCTCACGCTCTACTGGACCAACTGATGAAATCCAAATTGCACTTTCTCATATCTCAAAAGCGCGACTTAGGATTTACAGTTGATTCCGGTTAATCGGACCACATCGGGAGGCGATCGTTATGGTCCTAATAACCGGCTGGTTCGATTACACGAACACGTCCTATGTTGTAAGACGGGATGTGCTATATGTAGCAAACAGTCTATGTACATGTAAATCATGTATTAAAATGTAGTTATGACCTTTATTGTGTGGTACACATGTACACACGAACACAAATATACAAACAAGAACTACAGTCAAACTTTTTTCATTTAGAAAATTAATTTAGAAACAAATTCTAAGAAATGATCTTCACAATACTCAGCATGCAAAGCATAATAAAAACAAGTTCCAGTCAACATTTGAAGAACTTATCCAATGTGATCTGATGCGTTCCCTTGACAGATTGCACATGAACGAAATTGCCACAAACATCTAATGCACCAATGGGACTGCCTTCACTTCCCTCCTGCATGAAATACCGACACAAAGTTTCAATGCATTTCCTCGCATCCTGTGTTGTCACTTGCACCAACTTTAATTAGCAGCATCATCAACACCACTTTCTTGGTCTTCCAATGCTGTTGTGTGCTTTGCTGCAACTCAAGTAACTATTGCAGCATTGTAATCTTCTTTCCATCGTAGCATTGAAGCTCGTGTCAATGGATAAAAATTCTTCGCAATTTTGTACCTCTTGAAGTTTCACATGTTCATCATCATTTTCACTTTTAATGAACATGTCCTCATCCATCTCCAAAACCAAGTGCTTAAAGCCACAGTGAGAAAAACAGTTCTGACTTGTCTCACTGCTCACTTTTCGCCAGCCGTCGGCCACAAATGTAACTGCTTGTAAGCTGCTTATAATGAACATGTCCTCATCCATCTCCAAAACCAAGTGCTTAAAGCCACAGTGAGAAAAACAGTTCTGACTTGTCTCACTGCTCACTTTTCGCCAGCCATCGGCCACAAATGTAACTGCTTGTAAGCTGCTGACCTTTCCACTGACTTCGCTGGCTTTTGACGCTGAGGTCAGCAAACTTTCTTCAACTGCTTCAAGGACATAATTAACCAACCTTGAACGATAAAGGACCTTCAAATTTCAGATGATGCCCATGTCCATTGGCTGGACCAAAGTTGTGGTCGTGGGAGGTAAAAATTCCAGTTGGATGTTCTTCAAGCAATCTAAATAAGGATGTGCTGCACAATTGTCAAGAAGAAGCAGCGCTTTTCTCGACTGGCACTGTAGCTCTCTATCCCAGTCCTTCAGCCATTCTTTAAAAAGTTCAGAGGTCATCCACACATTTCTGTTTGCATGATACATAAATGGTAAACTGTCCATCCTAAGTCCTTTAAAGCAGCGTGGCTTAGTGCTTTTTCCTATAAACAACAGCTTCTTCTTGTCCGTTCCTGACATGTTTGAGCAGCACAAGACAGTTACACAATCCATCGCTTTTTTGGAGCCAGAGAGAGCAACATACACTCTTGTCCAAAATTATGTTTACATGCATAAATTCACGGATTTCTCAGAGACTATGACTTATAATTTAATGAATTTTCGTGGAATCATACATAACATGATGACACATAAATGCAAAAGAAAAAATTGAAGATCACCTCATATGATATAAAATTGTAGCATGAAACAATAAAAATGGTAATAAAGTGTGACAAAGAGAGTTAAGAAAAAAAGGAATGATTCAGAAAAAGAATTAAGTCTTACGAATTTAATATGGAATATGATCTCCCCTGACTTGTACACACATATCACAACGTGTTTTAAGGCTGGAAATAACGTTGTTAACCACAGTTTGGGGAATTAATCTCCACTCTTCCAGCAATGCCGTCTTCAGAGCATTTACATCTCTAGGAGGAGGATGTATACGTGCAATTGCTCTTCCAAGGTAGTCCCATAAGTTCTCTATCGGGTTAAGGTCAGGAGAGTTTGGTGGCCAAGGTATTCGCTTAATGTCTTCAGTTTCAAGGAATTCATCAACGAGGTTTGCTCGATGTGGATGGGCATTATCATCCATAAATAAAAGGTCAGGTCCATATGCACCCCTGAAAAGTCTTACATAAGGATCTAAGACCTCATCCCGATATATCTGGCCTGTCACAGATCCGCTGCTGAACACGTGTAGGGGCGTACGTCCATCGATCATTATTCCACCCCATACCATCACACCTCCACTACCGAAACGGTCACGTTCCACAATGTTCGAGGGATCATTTCGTGTTCCTGACTCCCTCCAGATGTAAACACGTTTAGAATCACCAGTTAAACTAAACCGCGACTCATCAGTAAAGAGAACATGGGACCATTGATGTTCAGTCCAGTTTTGATGTTCTTTACACCAATTAAAGCGATCCCTCTTTTTCTGTGAAGACAGTAAAACACATACCCTTGGCTTTCTGGCATAAAGGCCTTTTTCATTAAGCCTTCTGTATATTGTTTGCCGTGATGCAACAGTTCCAGTGGCGGCTGCAAGCTCTGAACTTAACTGGCGAGCAGTAGCCTTTCTGTTACGACGGGCAGTTAATGCCAGATACCGATCTTCAGAAGCAGTTGTCATTCGTTTCCGACCTTGTCCAGGCCTCCTTACAACACTTCCATCATTTTGAAACTGTTTCCATAGCTTAGAGACTGTCTGTCTTGAAATATTCAGACATGTGGCTGTTTCCATGATTGACTGCCCTGCTTCTAAACGGCCGATAATTCGCCACTTTACAGATTCTTCCAAATGATACTTCGAAGCCATAACAAACTGCTTTGAGTCCCTACACACTGAAATCAAATGCTATGTTGCAGAAATTCACTCAAATATTCAGTTTGCGCAAAGCACTTGATTCACCCTTGGATGACGTAACGCCTAGATTTGCATATCACAAACCGTTTGATTACTTTTGATTGGATAATGCTAATTAGGCTTGGTTTTCACACATTCCCTGCAAATACGGATCACATTGATTCGATATTTCGTTGAATATCATCATTTTTGGGTATGTAAAGATAATTTTGGACATGAGTGTATTTGTAACTTCAGGAGTCCTCCAGTGTTGCACGATAATATAGCCCAGTTTCATCAACATTGTAGATGTCATCTACTGAAAACGTTTTAAGAAGCTTGGGCAGTTTTGTCGATTTCCAGTCTTGAGCACCTGCACTATCAATGCTTTCTTTCTTGCCATGTGCTTTCTTGAATTTTATGTCATATCTAGATTTCCATCGAGACAACCAACCATCCGTTAGTAAGTTCTTCTCCTACATTCCCTGCAAAGCTTTTTAGCTAGTTCTTCTGCTTTGCATTTTAACAATGTGCCACTTACTCGCACAGCTCGTCCAGTAACAATGGCAAACCATTCATTAAGGGCCTCATCGACGTCTGGATACTTGTTTTCACGCTTCCCTTTTTTTAAAGTTCCTTCTCGTTCTTCACATTGTGCCCATTCTTCTCGCAGCTCATTCTCTTGTTTTATAAAGTGCGAAATTGTAGTCGTTCCCAATCCGGTTATTTCCACTAATCGACGCTGACTAGTGTTTCATGGTTGTTGCTTGATCTTATCCAGGAAACCAATTTTTTCAGCTGTCATGGCATTTCGGCAGGGGAGACAAGACACGCGCACATTTCACTGACTAAAGTGGTCTGAAGAAGCCTTGGTGTTTCAGGGTTAAGATGATGAGGTCAAGAGGAAGTTAATTGCTCGCCATTCAAAGTTTTGGCACTAAAATCATCCCAAAAGGTGGTAAAATGATAGCTTTCTTGTGTAGACTTTAATCATGATTGACAGGCAGGACTTCCTTTCAGATGGAGCCAGACACTCTATTGTTTATTTCCTCAAACATTGGAGACGCAGTGGGACCAATAACCTAGCTGACGGCTACTAGTGGCTCTGTTTTCAGAAAGGTCAAAGAAAATGGTGTGTATGTTCACCTCCCACTGGTTTTGCTCGTCATGCACTTTAAGGAATTCCTAATCTTTGATAAAGCATTCTCCTGGGGAGCGCAGCTACAGATCCTCCCATATGTCATGGACCTTCTGTACATCTGCTGTACATGGCCAACTTATGGCTTCTGTTTCTTACTCACTCTCACGTTTTTTGGTCCGATTAAACGGAACTTTGGAACGAACCCTTGCCTCCCAGGGTAAATACAGAGGAATTTTAACTTGTACATATAGATTTTAGCTGATTAATTTGAATTTTATCGTATATATTGGATTTTACCACTTTGTACAGAAATTTTATCGATTTTAATGATTTTTTATTGGATTATTTTAATTCTGAAGATTTTAAACTGCAATGTAAATCACTGTAATGCTGCAACGTGCCGGCTCTCTGCCATTGATAATATTTTTGATAGAATACCAGACATTATAACACTACAGGAGCCATATTATATTGGTGAAAAAGTAGCCTATATTAATAGTGGTTGGAGAATAATTAATGCTGAGGCAGGGAGGACAGCCATCGTAGTGGTAAATTCAGGAATTGAATTTCGTGCAGAGGTGATTACAGACACTATTGTGGCAATTTAGGTCTTTGAAGATAATAAGAGTTTTGGTATTGTCTACTTTTCCCCAATGGAAGACTTGAATATACACCTTTTCAAATTAGAGGATGTTTTATCTTTATATACAGAGGATTTTATTGTTATCGGAGATTTTAATTCAAAGAATTTTATAAGGGGGTCTGAAAAAATTGGTTTCCTGGATAAGATCAAGCAACAACCATGAAACACTAGTCAGCGTCGATTAGTGGAAATAACCGGATTGGGAACGACTACAATTTCGCACTTTATAAAACAAGAGAATGAGCTGCGAGAAGAATGGGCACAATGTGAAGGACGAGAAGGAACTTTAAAAAAACGGAAGCATGAAAACAAGTATCCAGACGTCGATGAGGCCCTTAATGAATGGTTTGCCATTGTTACTGGACGAGCTGTGCGAGTAAGTGGCCCATTGTTAAAATGCAAAGCAGAAGAACTTGCTAAAAAGCTTTGCAGGGAATGTAGGAGAAGAACTTACTAACGGATGGTTGGTTGTCTCGATGGAAATCTAGATATGACATAAAATTCAACCAGTGGAAAAAAAGTGGATTCAAAACCCACTTTTTTTCCACTGGTTGGAGAAGGTTGTACCGATCTAGTCCTGGGCTCCTTCCTCACATACAGATATTAATAGAGTTAAAATGGAAATCTTAAATGAGACTTCATTGAGTGATCATAGATATATATTGGTTGAAATAGGGCAACTTGAAAAGATTGATAACAGGAATGTGATCTTTATTATTAGTAGTAGAAGGATTGAGAGATTTAGTAAAAACATGACGAAAAACCTTTTCACAATTGAAGATCTCTTGGTTCACGCTCGAACAAAAGAAGAATTCGATAAGGTGATTCTAATGATGGAAAATAATACTATGCAGTAAATGTAGAAAGACTTGAGATTCCAAACTAAAAAGAGAAACAGGACTCCTTGGTGGAATGTTGAATTAGATAATTTGAGACGTAGAGTAAGAGCTATGAGAAAAGAGTTTTCAAATTAAAGGACTAAACCAACAAATTAAGATCATTAGGAAAACAGAATATAAGCGATGTTTAGCAGAGTACAAAAAAATTGATTAAGCAGATAAAGAAGAATTACAAAAATAGTTTGTTTGTGAGAAATTATGATACATTTTTTAAAGTCGCCACCAATAAGACCACAAAAGAGATTATTGTTAAAAGAAATGAAAATAAGATGGCCACCTCCCTTGAAGAAACCTATAGTATTATCATTAAGGAAACTTTGAGTATCAAGGAATTTGAACAAGATGGAAAGATTGAAGATGTGGTCTTTGAGGATGAGAATGAGACAGAATCTGAGTTTACCTATGAAGAGATGAATAATGACGTTAGAAGTCTTAGAGATAGATTCACTCCTGGACTGGATGCAATCTGTGCTTCAATAATAAAGAAGTTATTTTTGGATTATCCTTCATTGTTTTTGATATTGTATATTAGATGTTTAAGGCTACATACGTTTCCAAATGTATGAAAGACTGGTAAATTAATTAATTTTAATTCCGAAAGATAAGACTAGATATTGGCCGATATGCCTTCTAAAGGTCTTTTCAAAATTATATGATAAACTATTAGTAAATAGATTACTATAAACCATTAAAAAGTCTTGTCAGATTGTCAATATGGCTTTAGGAAAGGCTGGTCGGCAGATTTTGCTTTACATCGTAATTTCGGAAGTTAGAGAAAAAAGAAAGACTCATCATGCGGCGCTGGTCTCTTTTGGAGGAGCTTTTGATTAAGTAAAATGGTCCTCCCTGCTCGGGCGTATTAAAGACCTATATATCACAAAACACATTTTTGAGACTATAAAGGATTATTTCAGAAACAGGAGAATTATATTTAATTAAATATTATAGAATAATATTTATTTTTATTATAAGAACAGTACCAAAAAAATGAGCATTGAATTTAATGTTTACAAAGGCTGCCCCCAAGGCTCCTGTAGTGCTCCCCTGTTCTGGAGGCTAATAGAAAATAGCTTATTAAAAGAGTGTATAATATCAAACATGAATATTATTTGTTACACAGATAACATTTTGGTAATTATAAAAGGAGAGTCTTTGGAGAAAATGCAAGATACATTTTGAAAAATTGAAAATAAATTGAAAAATTGGAGCCAGGAAGAAGAAATTGAGTTTAACATTGATAAGACCTATGGACTCTTTTTTTCCACGAGGTGATGGAAAGACGAGACTACCCAGATTTAAATTCAATGGAAAACATATAAAATTTGAACAAAATATTAAATATCTGGGTGTGATTATTGATGCTAAACTTAATTTTATTGAACATTTTAAAAATATTCATAGATATACAGAAGGTATTTTAAAGTTTTACAAGTGCAATTTTAATAATGAAACTTTAAATAAGAAGTATGCCACACTTAGGGAAATTTTTAAATGTGTCATCATACCTACTATGGAATACTACCACTACTATACATCAGATGTACCATGGTATTGGTGCATGGGGTAGCAGAGCAGGGGAGACAGTAAAATTACGAAATAAATTAGATATATTGCAGAGAAGCTGGATGCTTGCGATCACACAATCATTTATGACTACTTCAACATAGGTTGCTTGTATCTTGGCTGGTTTTCTGCCTCTCTCGGTTTCCTATGAATTCTACTATAAAAAGTTTTTACTTTCGAATTGACTCATAGAAGATTTTCAAGTAAGCAATGACTTATTTGAAAGGCTTTTCAGTATCATAATGAAGACATAACTCATCCAAAAAATAGATTTGGGATTGTATACGATTGCTTTATTTTACAACAAGGAGAAATAGATATTTATACTGATGGTTCGGAGTTCGGAGGCAGTATTGGCAGTGCTTTCGTGATATATTTTCATGGTATTGAAATAGACATTGCTAAATTTAAATTAAAAAATCTAAATTATGTTTATCAATCAGAACTATATGCAATTCGACAAGCTCTCTGTTGGATTGAAAGGAATTTGCACATGAAATATAATATTAATAGATATTCAGATGCATTATCAGCATTACAGGCACGGTCGGGCCCGGACCACAGAAATACACTTATAAACAAAATTAAGGATATTTATTTACATTTAAATAAAAAACATAGCATAAAACTACATTGAATAAAAGCCCATGCTGGAAATTTGGGGAACGAGAGGGAGGACACCTTAGCTAAACTAGCTGCACTTCATGATGGCCTATTAGTAAACGACGTGCAGGACTCGTGAAAGAAAACTATTACTACATTGTATAATGATATTATCCATAAATGGGAAGAAAGCTGTGGATCGACCAAAAGAAATAAAGGTCTATTGAAGAATATCAAAATGAATAAAAGAATGAAAAAATTTAATGATATTGACTTAAATCAAATCATGACAGGACATTGACGATTCCCGGCCTATCAAACATTTTGGCCATCAGAATAATGATCAATGTTTGATATACAATGATGCAAGGCACATCTTTGAAGATTGTATGCTGACCAGGAGTGCAAGGGAAAATTATAAGAAATATTATAAAAATGACTTTGAAAAGAATTATGCTAATTTAGTAGAATGTGCAAAGAACATTATGAAGTCTATAAGAAGCAATAAACAAGCTGTGGGAATTATTTGATGTATTGTGTGCTCGGAAATATATACGTTTTCTTTTGCATGATATGAGTTATTTTCTGTTTCTTTACACAGTTTTATTTTAGTCTTTTTAATTTATTTTGTGTAGTTTGTTGTGTTTAGGTCCAGTGATAATGCGAGTTTCACTGGTCGTATTTATTATTTTGTTTCATTTCCTTTTACTAACTCCTTTGATACAGCCAGGTTGTTAGATACCACTGTTTGTTGTTGAAATGGGTTGGTGCCCTAATGAGTCATATGGCCGTCATAATTCGGCTAGGTGGACTGGGGGGCTTCACCCCAATAATCAATCAATCAATCTATATTAGAGCAATGCTATATATAAATCTAATACATATCCTAAGTCACGCTTTCGAGACAAGAAAAATGCAAGTTAAATTTCTTCGATTGGCCCAGCAGAAGAGGAGATATAGAACTGTTCCCTTCCCCCTTTTTTTAACACTTCTTTTCACTTTTTAAATATACAGAAGATATATAGCATTCCAAAGTTAGTCTACATGCATATTTATCTTACAGCCAATAAAATGTTTTCCTATTCCAGCTGAGCCACCTCTATCGATAATCTCTACTAATAAACCATATTACACTTTAAAAGAGGCTTTTGGGACGATCATTAAAATCTGAACCCTTACAGACCTTTTTTTCTCTTTCCTGAAGATTTATCTATTGTTACGATTGAGATTCCATCTCCAGTTAGATTTCATGCCAGTATTTATGTCTAGAGCCAAATAGCATCCTGTTAGCATGGAGTGTCCATTTAGTTGAATTTTTTATTTTACGATAGTACATGGCTTTCAGCAACATCTATCTTTCTGTCCTTGACCAACTGCACCTCCTAGATCTAAGACTACAGGAATAAAAATCACATTATATTCTTAAATGCAATTTTCACAGATTTAAAAAACAACTCACTTGGTAATGTACATCTGCCAAGTTAAATGTTCCTTGATCTGTCCATACTTCATTATCGTGTTCGTCGATTTCATAAAATCTAACACGTATATCTTCTGTTAAAAGAATAGAAAAAGGTGAATTATTTTGGAAGAATACACTACCTTATATTTTTTAACATTTAATAACAAAATATATTAGTAGACTAAGAGCAGGAAAATATTTTCCTTCTGCCCCAAAAGTGAAACAGTCACTTGGTTTTCCAAAAGGAATGGCTACAGATATTTTAAAATGAGGTTTGCATCTGTCACTTCAAGGAAGAATCACTACAGTAATCATCTCTAAAAGAATACTACCACCATTAACTTTTCTGTGCCAGCAAGAACACACTCATTTTCTAGCTGGCATGCCAGAGCATTTCCTCATTCACCCCCGGTCACATATGTGCCAGAGTCCTGAAATGTTTTAAAAACCACTAGATGGCATCCTATGTCCATGAATTTTAAACTGACTATAGTTTTAGGTGCATAACGTTTATGTTAGTTGTTGTGGGGGAGGATGTATACAACTCAGCTCTTTAACTTGCCATGTGATATACACATTCACATTTCTGATATCCCTTCATATCCTTTTTTTTTTTTACTATGTAAGGTCTTTCAAGGTTTCTATGTGGGGCTCTGTTACGCTTTGCACGGCTTTTATTGGATATAAGTGGGCATACCTTTTTATTTCAGAAAGCCCCCAACTTCAATTTATTATGGTGAGCATGCATTATTTATCAGAGAAAGGATATACTCGCCTGGTAAATGAGCCAATTAGCGACATGATTCTCATATGGGCATTTTGTCAGAGTCTGAGATCACTGTCTGTTTGACTTTCAGTTCACAAAAAAGACTTTTGTTACTTTTTGTAAATAGTATTTCTTGTATTTTTTTTTATTAATTTAAAAGTTTATTAATGTATTTTATCGATTAAAACTTCTGAATAATTTAAATAGCAATTCTGAACATTATTTCTCAAAGTAAGCAATTTTTCAATATATTTTCATGGAAATGAAACGATTATTAAATGATAATTTTAACATATATGATAGCTTGAGCAATAATATAAAATAATACCAAAAAAAATATGACATTAGGATGTAAACAAAAAAGTTTTTTATTGTAATTATTCCCCCCTAAAGTTATGCTTAGTGCATGCAAAGCTCTCTTCCCTGTGGGATGATTCCTTTCGTCTCCCATCTGTCCCAAAGGAATGTCTTAAAGAGAAGCATATGTTGAAAGGGTTATGTATTACACTACAGATGCAGAAGTTTGTTTCATTGTCAAATCCCTGTATGTAGATATCTAAATTTAATGACTCATTACTCAAATAAAGCAGAGTTTGGCCCATGTTAATGTTAATATTTTGTACATGACTTATCACTAGATTGGAATTTTATTTAGTATTTATGAGAAAAATGTTCAGTGAGATTGTTTCATGTGAAATCAAGCATTTTGTAAAAATACATTTAAACAATGCCAATCATATTATAACTGTTTGTATTTATAACTTTTAACAGCTTAAACACTTAAAAAAAATTATTTTTGTATTTTAATTTAAGGCATTCAAAACACTTCCCAACATGAAAGCTACAGGTTTTACAAAAATATACAAGTTTTCTTTATTTTTCCAGGTAACTTGTGACAAGAACATATACAGCAGATATCATGATTCCTTCAAGGTTATGTAAAATATTAGAATTCAAGGAATAAACTTCCAACTTCTTCCCCTGGAAAAAATGCTTTTTCACCCCCATCTTAGCGATACACAGATCCATAATGATCCTTGTAATCTGCACCAGCAATGAACTTATATGAAGTATGACAAAAAAAGTATCAGGATTATTTCCAAATACTGGGGAAAAAACAGAGGCCCTCAAACATGAAAGTGATCTGATTTTCTGATCCAACTGGTCTGATTGTCAAACTCATTGATGTCACCAATCATTCTAAGAGTAGTTTAAACAAACAGTTGGTTATTTAATTAGATAATAGAGATCCAAATTATGGAATTTTATATATAGCATATAAAAACTTAAATTGCTTATCATAGTGTTTCCCATCCCACTTTTTTATCCTTTTTAAGGCCACATATCATGGAATTTTTTTAACTTGGATCCTATAACTTTCAAAATATTACACCTCCTGCTGGCTCAAATATTAATAATTTTTTTTCAAAATGAGAGGAAAACTGGAACTTAATCCTTCTTTAAAAAATTAAATGTTAATTTATAATTAATTGAATTTATATTAAACCAAAATGAACTTTTCAATATGTGTTAATAGCATCACAAGGCTCTATAAAGATAAACAAATCACTACTAAATTTTTTGGAGGAAAACATACTCTAAAATTCTTGTAATAAAGAAATAAAAGACTATATCTTGCCTCCACATTATTCCAGATAAATACTGCAACCCTAACGAAAATTTTGGTAGAAGCAGAAAGAGAACAGGGACTGGCTGTTGAGTGATGCACATCAGAGGTCTTGAAAAAACTAACAATTTTTAATGTGTACTACATCTGATTAAGTTCTTGATGAATGGTGATTAATTATTTAATGTGCTATAATTAATGGTGATCTGCAGCAGGCTTTTTTGGCAGCAACAAAGGTTTGTTCAGCATTTTCATTCAAATTTAATTGTGTGGATGAATCCTGAACACTAGAACAACATTTATTTGCATTGATATGTCCTTTTAACAGTTGTATTAAATGAGAAAGAAAATATGCTTGTTTAGGTATTAAACATGCCAAAAAATCCGAGGAGCTGATGTTTGCTGAGGAAAATCTAAAATACATTTGACTTTGTCAGAAAGAGAGCCAATTCTGTTTTCACTCAGGTGAAAACCTACGAAATCAATATAAGTATGACCAAAAATACATTTTAAACATTTATGCCAAGTCCACATTCCTGAAGTTTTGAAAATAAGGTTTTCAAATACATGCATTGTTCATCAGAATCTTGAGAGGCTATGAGCAAGTCATCAGCAAAAGCATAAATGTCTTCTAAATCTCGTATGCTGCATAAGCCAAATTCCATAAGGATCCTTCCAAACAAATTTAACAGTGTACATATGGCAGTCCTATGAATATCATCATAGGACCACAGGTTCACACAGAATCATCACAGAATAATCTTTTTTTTTTTTTTTGGAACTACTTCTTTCTCAAGATTTATTACAATCCCCTTGATTTGGTGACTGATCACAAGAAAAAGAAATAGGATCAATGTGTTTGTTTCATTTTTCTACTTCTCTAAAAATTTAATCTCAATAGATCAATCGACTGCATGGGAAACAGTGTAAATCCTATAGTTAGTTTTACTTCTAAGATTCTGTCCACTATTTCTGCAGCTTTCTCTATTGCTAAACCAGAAACTGTGGCCAACAATTGGTACTGAATGGTTGAAGGATCAAAGAATTCTAACATTAAGTTATAAGGAAACATTTAAGGATTCTGCTTAATGTTTCAGATCTCTGAAGCAAATTAAAAGCCTTTTGAAGCTGTAATTCCTCTCCAGATAATAACTGTCATATTTGTTGCTGGAAAGATTCTCCAATATATTTATTAGCTTAGTTTTGAGTTTTGTGTCAGGATCAGTAAGGCCTGGTTTCATAAGTAAATCCCAAACTAATAATACAATATCTACAGAAAGATGACAAACTACATAACTGTATTTGATAATTGATTCTGTGATAGGTTTGGGGGTGGCAAGAGCAAATATACTTTCACACATAATAAACCATAAGACTAGTCTGATCAATTATAAACCAGAATTTGAACGGCATGTAAATCGGACGCTGTGCAAGGATTAAGACAAAATTAAAAATCACACTAAATGGTAAATAGAAAATAAAATTATGAAATGATCTATAATTTATACTAAACTTTGGTACTGAGGATGAAAGTCAACACTATCCATAACTTTTGGTTTTAAATCTTGAGAGGTGGTGAGTTGTCAAAAACAAAAGTACCTGCAAACTTTTCACAAGACCTTATTTAGTAATGTCCAAAAGTTACCATTTATGGTATGGTGCAAATCACCACTACCCACAATATATTAAATAATTCCTAAGCATTCATTAACCTAATTTTTCATTTCAGTTGTTTTTCTTCCATGACTTTTAATGAATTATTGATGTCTATGACTTGAGAAAACCTCAAATGTTTGACTTAATTTTTAAAATATTTATGGGCCTATATCCCTAGAACACCCGATGGAGTCATATCGACTCCGTGGGGAAAAAAGCCACAGTTTTATCATTTCCTTCCTGTTTAGGGGCCATGATCTTGTTTTATACTTTCTTTTTGAAAGAGTCATATATCAGTTATTGTGACATTCCTCTTTCCACCCC
Source organism: Stegodyphus mimosarum (assembly GCA_000611955.2). Taxonomy (NCBI): domain Eukaryota; kingdom Metazoa; phylum Arthropoda; class Arachnida; order Araneae; family Eresidae; genus Stegodyphus; species Stegodyphus mimosarum. The sequence continues at coordinate 894,519 of KK116698.1, read as the reverse complement.
CAAGTTAAAAAATGGTCAGTTCTTTGCACCTGCTGATCCAGCTGGCATACTACCTGGGATGATTCCTTCCACAGTTATTTCATTGCTATTTGTATTACATTTTTCATAAATGTTCATGTTACTATGGAAATGACCATTTTAAGATTCTGATGGAGATGAGAACAAGGGGATTTTTAGAGAAGTGTCAGGTAATACTGAAGCTTTCACTGCTCCTGATGGCACAGAATGAAAAATGTACAAAAAATTTTTTAAAAATACTGGATGGTTTTCAAAACAAAATATGATATGGCAAGAGAGTGAACCAACAAATCATGCCAAAAGAAACATGTGATAATAGTGTGTTGAATGCTTAGTTTTTATTTATAGACTGCACAATTTTGAACAATATAAAGAAATGTGCCGAAGTAGAGGCAAGGTGCTTCCTTGAAAACGACATTTAGTTTTTTCTATAGACGAGTTACTTGCCTTTATTGGAATACTATATGCTCGGTGTGTGAGGGGTGCGAAAGGAATAGATCTTCATTCCTTGTGGTCTAAAACCTGGGGCCTGAATTTTTCCCCAGAAACTATGAGAAGAAACAGGTTTTGTGAAGTTCTATGATTTTTACAATTTGACTTGAAATCTGCATGTTCTCCACGCTTGCAAACAGATAAATTTGGAATGATATCTGAAATTTGGAATCACTTCATTGATAATTGTATTTCTTGCTTCAAACCAGGGGAAAATATAACAATATACAAACAACTGTTTTCAAGCAAAACACGATGTCCATTTACTCATTTTATACCATCAAAACCCAATAAATATATACAAAAGTTTTGGTTTGCTGCTGATGTAAGAACAAAATACCTCCTCAATGATGCTGTTGTGAGACTGATGAAACCTTTTCTAAACAAAGGTCTAAATGTCACACTTGATATTTTTTTACATCACTTCATTTAGCTGAAGAATAGCAAAAGAAGGGAACAAACTTGGTAGGAACTGTCAGCAGGGCAAGAAGAGAAATCCTGAAGTCTATGAAAGATTCCTGAGAGGTACTGTATGAATCTAAAATTTTGAAACATGATGAAACAAGTGCTACTCTTACAGTATATCAAGGAAAGAGAAAGAAAAATACAACGATTTTAAGTATCCTTCATCCATCTGTCAATATAAGTAATAATGAAAAGAGAATTCCAGAAACAATTAGTTTTTAGAATGCAACCAAATGTGGTGTCAATCTAATTGATCAGATGGCTAGACAGTACACTGTAAAAGCACCTTCCAGAAGATGGCCTGTTCATACATTTTGTAATATATTAGATTTTTCAGCTAAAAATGCCTGGATTATTTTTAAAACTATTACTGAAACACTAATTACAAGACAGATGTTCATCCAGATGTTAGCATATGAATACATCATAACTACATTTGCCTTACTAATAAAACAAAAAGAAATGCAAGCAGAGCAAATCCACCAGAGATATCAGCCTCAAAGAGGAAGAAATATGAAATAAAACATTGTATTGGTTGTAAGGTTTATTATGTGTTTTCTAACAGTTATTTTAAGTTTTGTATCTTTCCTATCTTATTCTAATTTCAGCTTACAATTTCCTACCAGAATGTGATTTCAGAAACGCCGAGAAATGCAAATGAGAATGAGAACTATTTAAGTCGTGACTTAACAGACTTCAAGAGAGAGAGTCTGATTTCCTGACTAGAGCGCATTGGCTTTCTGGCCACATCTCTCTTAGCTGTTACTACACTCGGCCATATCTAGGCCCTTGCTAAGCTTCGCCGATTCAATTAATACTTAGGGGCCAACTAGTTAGATTCTGATAGCTTCGGCTATATTATTTAAGAGCTTTAATTAAGCTAGTTTTAGTTCAATTTATTAGTATTTAAGTTCCAAGCCCGAGTGGTGGCTTTTTTGTAAAGTTCCAAGCCGGAACTGATTGTAAATATATTGAATAATAAAGGGTTTTAAACCCTTCTCAAGTCTTTAGTATTCTGTTCACACACTTAAGCGATTATTCGCTTGTTAAGTGTTCATGGGGTTCTGAGTAAGAACTTACGATTTAAAGAGTTGAACCCTACATGGTAATATGACTACTAATATGTGTATTTCATGCAATAAAATGGTGTGCAGAAAATGCCACAGCAAGCTAGATTATACATGCAAAAACTACATTCCTGAATTTTAGTTAAAAAGGATTGTTAAGTATATGAATTTTGTGAAAAGGATGCCATTTTTTTCCTTCTCTTATAACTGTAAATTCAGTTATACTTTTTTTTTAAATTAATATTTGTATCTATTATTCATAATTACAAATTTAAATGTTTTAATTGAATAATGTATTCATTATTGTGTTCTCATTTATGTGTTTACCTTATAAATCCCATTGGAGTCAAAATGACTCCAGCGGGCCTTCTAGGGGATTGAAATTTGTGGGCGTTCTAGTGTTAAGAACTTTAATCACACACAATAGATAGTAAAAATTGTTCTTTACTTCAAGTCTTCAAATGCATATCATTCAGCAACTGTTTTCCGTATTTTGTTCATTCTCAGAATGTAAATCTCACTGCACTTCCACAAAACTTCTTCATAGAGTTGCTGTATTAATTTGCAACAACATGTGGGTAAGGCATGTTCCTTTATTGCTTCACCACATTCTAAAATAATCTGGTTAGCTGAAGGATGGATTTTACTGAACTCGGGCTTTTACTGTAGATTAAATGCAAAATCTGTAAGAGTGTAGTTCTTTTGTAGTACTCTTAGCTAAGATATTTTTTATCACCCTCACAATTGAATACTACTAAAGACCATTATGTCACTGTACACAGAGTTTTCATCAATGCAATATCTTAGCAGCATGATGATAATTTGTTTATCTTTCTACAATAAAACATTTTTAATTAAATGCAATATTCTGTTGCCTTAACAGTAGTTTTTTCTTTGGTAAAAACTTTGTCATTTCCTGTTTCCTTTCATTCCTGTTAAAGAGTACTCTTCTTTTAATTACAGTGAAAATCATTTAACACGAAACTGAGGGGACTGAAATATTTTTTTCGTGTTAAAAGATATTGCAAAAGTTTATTGGAGTGCATTTTATTTACATAATTATGTATATATGCACGTATTTAATAAAAATCAATGAAACAAAAACATCCTCAAGAACTTGATGAAAGTTAATACAAAATTTTCAAGTTTTTGAAAAACAAAACATTTATTGAGTTTTTGGAAAATAATCTATTTTTCTTTGCATTGTCTTTTTTAGCATCAAATTGTCAACAAACTGTTCAATGTCGTCCATTTTGTTATTCATTTCACCACTGGAATGTGCGTCTAAAATAACTGCACATACTTTTTATGACGTTCCTCATTTCGGATAACATGGGAACAGGACCTGCATTATTTATTTCATTTTCGTCATTGGAATCTGCATCAATATTTTTTTAACTTTGATTGAACTCCAAAATGTCTTGGGAACATTTACCAATTGTCCATAATTGGAGCTGCACAAACATTATCCTCATCTACTGCAACAAATTCTTCTGATGACACAGTAGGGCAGTCCAATAATACAGAAACATTTTCAAACATTTCACTAACTATCGGCTCAGTTTCAATATCCTCCTTCTCCATTTCTTTTGGCACTAAAGAATCTTGATACTTTTGAGAATCCTCCATGACGAAAACAATTTTCAATCATCCTTGGAGTCACTGAATTCCATGCAGAGTGCAACATATGAAGAGCATCTAATAAAAGTGATCAAAAAATCTTCATTTGCTTCAATATCTTTTATCGAAGACATCTTTCACTTCATATTCTTCAAGTATTGAAGGCAATGTAGACTTACACCGGTTTGCTGTTATGGTGGGGAAAACTTGATTAGCTTCACTGCAAACATTTTTAGTACTATGCTATTTCTTTTCTTGAAACATTCCTATCACTCTGGGTTTGCAGGAAATTTAATACCCATTTGTTTAGCAAGTTCATTGCTTCTTCCTAACATTAAAGGTTCCGATATGGGAACATTCTGAAACCAAACATGTAAAGCTGTCTCTAAATCCACGTGCTTGTCTGTTTTCATCCTTTTTGCTCTGGCTCAAACTTACTCCGTAATTTGCTCTTTTTTTTTTAATTATTGTTGATAATGTAGAATTAGCAATATCAAATTCTTTACAGATTTCCGTTTTCATCTTCTGTTTCTGATCAACAGCCTTAAGAAGCTCCATCTTCATTTTAAGCAAAATGGCAATTTGCTTTCCCCCTGAGCTCTTTGCCATTGCACTCGTAAAAAGATTCTTCTTTAAAAAAAAAGCGCAAATCAAAGTCACTGATTTTTACTCACACTGCGATGTACTCATCACCGAATTCCAAAGCCAATTGATGAGATGATTTTGTGTGACGCTTGTAGGGGTAGAGGGTGAAAGTAGCTTAGATAAACAAAACTGGCTTTTGTCAAAAGTCTATTCTGAGGATATTTGAAAGCCAAGTTAGCCTCCTTTCTATGAAACATGTGAAACAACCTTTCTTTCATTTCATACCCCTCTTAAATCTCGCCTGCGAGGCTGGTGTTTTTCGTATTTTGTTCATTCTCAGAATGTAAATCTTTGTGTTAAGTGATTTTCGTTCCGTGTTAAGAGAAAAAAATGCATGAAAATACATAGTAATTTGTTGGGACCATTGTATTGTTTCTTGACAATCGATATTTCATCTTAAACGTTTTCGCGTTAAACATATTTCACTGCATTCTTCAGTAAAATGAGCACTAGTACAATACCTGTTTATACAGGAATACTCTTCTTCGGAAGTATAAATTGTTTCAAATATATTACAATTTAAATATAAAACCATCTTTACAATGATAAGGAGTTCATGATAAATAATACATATAAGAGATCTGAAACAGAGAAATATTGAATACCCATATGCAGTCATAACGGCAGTGTTGTGTGGCGTATGTATGGGTTTGTAATGGAATGAGTGCACAAGTCGATAAAAAGTTAATAAAATTTATTTTCACAAGATATAAAAAAAATGCTGAAATATTTCCTCAGAGATACTGGTCTAAATTACAGGAATGACTGAATCGGCAAACCTATTTATTTCCCGTGATACCCTCTTACTACTTTCTCTAAGATAGGTAGGCCAAGAATACTTTGTCATAAACCAATAAATCCGACTGATGAATCTTTGCTAATACTGATGTTTTACATGTGCACGGTATGTTCTATGTTTACGCTTCTAGAACAGAAACAAGCCACAACTAGTATGTGTATGGAACTGCAAAGGAATGACATAAAATTCTGAGGCACATATCTGGCAAATGTCATAACCAGGAAATGAAATATGGTTGCATCAGCACAAACACAGCTTGAATCTCTAAACCTCTTTTCTTAAAAAAGCTAAAAGCTGACCTTACCAGCTGAGAAATTTATAATATTGCTTTCTTGAATTACATGCTATGCCTCAATTCTGGTGATCATACTTCAGTACTGTGAATGTGGAACATTGAAAGTACCATAACACACCACTGTTAATGCTCATTAGTATTTGTAAATTTTGCTTAGAATATATTCCTAGAAAGCTACCTTAGAATGATTGTCATAAATGGAAAACTTCATGATAATAAACTCTTAATTATAAGAACCATTCAGAAATTCTTCCAAAAGAGGAAACTTCCTGCACTCTTATCTTTATTTTATACCCTCTGATTTTTTTTAAAAAATATTCAGGCTGAAAACTGAAAACGGCATTATTTTTAATATTCTAAGCAGTCATGAAACCAAGATGAAAGATCTACAAGGACAACTGCATTCAACAAGGAATGAGAACCTTTGCTTTGCTGAATGCATACATACTTTCAGATATAAATTTATTGTGCCTTGAACATTGTAGAAATATATAAAGAGACAGACATCAAGCAAACAAAATATTAAGTTAAATTCAGAATACTCTATCATTATGCCAAAATAATGTTTTTATCCAAACGGCCATGGCCAGATTCAGAAGCATCTGAAAAGATCCAGAGAAGAGGGCATCTTCGATACATGAAATTCCGAGAGGGAGAAAAGACCTTCCCCTCGTATGCCTGTTCCCTCCCTGCCTCTCCCGCTCACCTACTGATTGTATAGGGGTCTCCCTGAGACAGCTGTCGGCTGAGCAGCACGACATCTGCTTGCGCGGCAAGGTCTCTTGGACTTGGTGTAGGCTTTCCTGTCCCAAAGGGATTTGAAACTACTACAACAACAAACAGTCATCATTTGACTATCCTAGTATTTGCCTCTTTTTATTTTGTTTGCTGAATTTTTCGCGATAATGTGATTTGCAGAATCCTTTCAAGCTTTGCTTAAGGCTAAATTCTGAAACAAAGACGGTCGGCCAACACAATGAGTATTTGAATTTGCAGTCTGCGAATTTTCAGAATATTCTTCCCTTGGATTCGCCACTGCAGGTGCAACGCTTCGTTGAAAATCTAACTGGAAATTTTTGAGGTCTATAGTAATCTTGTAAAGTTTCCCTGCATTTGATTTAACTGCATCAATACAATTCGTAAAAATAAGCCACCAGAATTCCCAATCTTTTATTTGCATTTTTTGTATACAGCGCAACGTATTTGTCCAGAAGATCCACGCGACCCATATATTCATCGTAACTTCCAATGAGTTAACGTTGTTTTAGAAATGCGAATATATATTTTTTTTGAGTATTTCTTGGCCACTGAAGGGGGATCAATTCAAAGTTAGTTGCCACAATTACTACGGAACTGTCCTTTCATCGAACTACTGCGATGCCATGCTCCGTATAAAATGCGGTATTAAATGTTCCAAATTCTTCTTTCATCATTTTTCTTATGGACTGTTTCCTAATCTGTACTTAGGAATTTTTCTAATAATATGAAATTCCAGCTCGTTCAATTCCGACAGCAACATGTATGACATAAAAATGTTGTCAGAATATACGTAACAATTTAAAGAAATTTCCGCCTCATTTGAAAGATGTATGACAACATTTCTATTTAGTCCAAGATCAGTCGATTTCCTGAATATATATCACAGTGGCATAAGTATCTTCAAAGGAGCACAAACACCAAACTTTGTACTCGAAACGAATGCCAATCTGAGTTGTATAAGAGGCAGAGAAGAGTCTAATAAATGGCGAATTTTCTACTGATTAGCATGTATTTGTTCTGGTTCCTGGACGTTTGAAGGTATAAAGCGCTTGAGTTTATTAAAGTGCGGGTACTGTACCCTTAAGGTATATATTGTATTCAATTACGATCACAAAGCATTCTAGGATGTCCCCAAAGATAAAACTCTTCAACTTGGGGGTAAAATTCTGTAATGTTAATTAACTTGAACTGACACTGCAATCTAAGGGCTAACTGGAGAATTGATTGGCTTTTACAACTGCTTAGCTGTTAAATAAACACAAATTAAATTTAAAATCAAATAAATGTTTATTAGTATACTCCTGCAGACTAAAATGGTGATACAAACTAAAACGACTGCTTATGGTTACAGAAAATACAAGCTGAAAGGATTTTCCTAGTTGCTAAGATTTAAATTAATTACAACAAGATCTGCTTTAAAATTCCATATCCGTTAGGATACATTATATCTAAATTCAGAAACATTTACCCCTGCACAACGATTAACTATTTTTAGCTGCTCAGGGACCACAGCGAGAAATTGTATTCAGTCAGACAGAACGTCGACCTATTCCTGGGTTTAGTAGGTTTCCGGTGAAGATTTCACCTCTTATTTTTAAACTACGTAGCTTGCCATTAAATTGGCATAATTTTATGATTCGAGCGAAATATTGAAAGAAAAAAAATAAAGAATAAGATACACTCTAACTGATAGTAAAATTTAAGAATAATTTTCAAAATTTAAGAACTAGACATTTTACGGTAATCATTCGAACTGAGGCGCAGATAGAACTTCATCGCATTTTAATTTTACCTTTCAGGCATGAAGCATAGCACGGCCATTTATTAAAAAAATGCATTCCATGTAGTAAAATTCCGTTCACAGATTTTTGACATCATTGTTCACAAAGAAATTCATTCCCAGACATAATCTTCCCAAGATTCAGTCCCACGGTAATATAGTAAACCTTTGTCAATGTCGCGGATTTGCAAAATGATATTTCGCATTTAGGCTTTATGTTTCTATTTAATTTGTCCAATGCCCGAATTTATCCGAGCATTGGACTGATGATGAATAAATGATGAATGAAGAATTGAACATTGGACAATGTTTGGAAATTGGACAAATCGAACATTGGACATTTGTTCGTACGCGGTTCATCTTTCCTTCCTCAACAGTGGTTACTTGCTGGTATCAACTCTGGCCAGTTGTTAGCTGCAATTTTAAACGATACCAATCGAAACGAAATGATTTCCAATGAGAATGAAGCCAAAGAAATCGTACAAATTACAAAGCAGTCGAAGATGAAGGATTTCCAGATGTGGAAGAAGGAGAAGTGAAGGAATTAATCGATAAATGATGAATGAAGAATTGGATAATCTTAAAACACCATACGAAAGTGAAAGTAGTGATAATGAAGAAAATAAAAAGCCTTTAGTTTACCGGAAATTGAACGAATTCTTAAAAAAGACACAGAAATTGTCTGATTTTGCAATAAAAACTGACTCATATAAAGAACGCAGAAAGCACTTTATGGCAGGCATTGAAAAATTCTGTTCTCTTTGTCACTTAACATTTATTGAGTTGCATCAGCCATTGTCCCCAGCAAAAATAATCAGTTATTTAGAAAAATAATTGCATCGCGTACCTATTAAGTGCACTAATGTAAAAAATTAAGAAAATTTGCACATGTCGACTTTCTGAAAAATTCAGGGACAGATTTTTAATGAAGTTTGTTACGAATATGCATTTGTATTATTTGTTAGAAAGAGATGCACACCTTGCACGAAGAAAAAGGGGGGGGGTCAGTTCTATATATCCCGTTCTACTGGATCGATTGTCCAAATTTAACTTGCATTTTCCCTATCTCGAAAGCGCGACTTAGGATATGTATTAGATTTATATATAGCATTGTTCTAATATAGGTATTTTGACACAAAATCGGGCTTTTTCTGAAATGACATGCCAATTTTTTTCGATATTTCTATTTTACCACTCTATTTACACCAAACTGCCAAGTTCTGTAAAAAATCGCACGAGCAGTTTTTAAAAAATTAGGTCTCAAAATTTTAGCTCCTCAATTTAATTGAGTTTAGTACATATTTATTAATATCTCTTTTCTTATTAAACTTATTTGATTCTTCCTTTTACATTACGAAATTTAGGTTCATTCCAAATAAAATTCACCATTTTTTATGATTTATTTTTTTAATTTGTAATTTTAAATAATTTTTATAAATTTTTCAAAAAATGTTTTGTATTATAATTTATAACATTTTTACCAGCATCTTAAAGTAGATGTATTTCTAAGCATACCTGCAAAATATTACAATTTTTTATTCAAAATTCCTGACTGACTGACTGAATCAGGTTTCGTTCGTTGTAAAACAGTCCTAATATAATAGGTAAGTACTGCAAAAGTAAATCACTGAATCATTGAAAAGCTGTTAAGTGAATACATGTGCATATCAGTGAGAACTAACGGGAAAGTTAGAGTCACAGACAAGGTGTTCCGCCAAGGAGTGAAAATTCTTATCCTCTTCTAAGATCTCATATGTAAAGACGTGAAAAGAGTTCATGTGCTCACATTTCATGGCTTTAGCTAAAAATTCCCTGTTGAGATTTCTTAGGTGATCTTCGATCGAGTCCAGTTTCAAGTCTCTGTGAAGTGTAGCATTGCTCACATAAAAGTGTGCATCTGTGATCAATCAAAGTAGCTTATTCTGGGTGACCTGTAAAATATTCAAGTCCTTATGGGAGGCTGCAGCTCAGGTGGCGAAGCATAAATAATGATGGGTCAGACAGTCATAATGTACATAAGTCTTTTCTTGTGCAGGTCGAGATGAGAGTATTTCTCCAGCTACAGGAACAAGCTATTAATCACTCCAAACTTTTTCTTCTAATGCTCAAGATCCAACCTTCCAACTAAGATTTTCGTTAAACATGATTCTCAGGTACTTTGGCTTTACTGATCTGAGGAATCTCCTCGTTATTAAGAGCAGTCTATGCGCGTTTTCTATGGATAATTAGAAGCTGAGACTTGCACGCGTTTATTGAGATGCGCCAACTGGTAAACCATTTCTCGATGACGGACCCCTATGAGACCCCTGCATTAATGGCTCTTGTGCTTAAAATGCCCTCACCTATGGCTACTGTGAACTTTCTGTTATATATAAAAGACATAAGCTGTATCACTTCCCTGTCGAGTTGAAACTTGATAAGCTTGTAGATAAGCCGCTCATGCCAGATGCGGTCGAACACTTTGGCCATGTCCAAATGGATGGCAACGCTTTGCTTGTTGTGGAGAGCACCTCCGCAGAACTCAACCAGTGCACTAATTGCTTCGCAGTGGATAATTTTTGCCTGAAACCAAATTGCTTCGGCGGTAACAGTTCCATGAACAGCTTTAATCTTGCAAGGGTTACTCTCTCATAGCTTTTCCCCAGACCTGATAAAAGAGTGATGGGGGCGGTACCCATCAGGCCTGGCAGCATCTTTACATGGTTTTGAGAGAAAGATAATTTTAGCATGCTTCCAGCAGGTCGGAAAGTAACTTCGAAACAGGCACACATTAATGATGCTGGTGAACTTGACGATAGTGCTGAGTGGCATATTCTTGAGGGCAACATTACTAATAGTGTCAAAGCCAGAGGCCTTGCGAATTCTAAGTCGTTTGATGTTCTCCTGAACTTCAGCGGGTGTAGCCAGTTTTGGGCAGTTACAAGCAGAGGGAGCATTCAGCCAGTCTCTGACAGCACAGCAGATTTCGTAAACAAAATTATTATCATGGGGAGAAACATTAGGGGTAAACTGTGTTTCCAAATGATCAGCTAGAACTTGTGTCTTGTCTTTGTTATCGAGTGTGGCCATGTTTTCCATGAAGATAGGTCTATTACAGCCACACTTATTTTTGAACTTCTTAATGAAGGACCAAAGTAAGCCACCATTGGGACTAAGATTACACATTTTCTCTTCCCAGAGGTCGTCTCTATGTTGTGTGATACTCTTTTTAATGTCTTTATTTAAATTATTGAGCTCCTTCTTAATGTGAGGACTCCAGGTGAGGTGCCAAAGCTTGCATAGTTATTATTCCTCTCCCTGATTTTATCTCTAATATACCTTGGGAGTCTTTGTGTGTGAGAGTTTCTGTCGATAATGTGGGAGGGTTTATTGATAGCGTCATTAATACTGCGAGTGAGACTTTCCACAGCGGAGTTGATGTCTTTTCTGGAGCTGAGTCCTTCGATAATAGATGGGTTATTATTCAAGATCTCATTATAAAGATTCCAGTTTGTAATTTTGACTTTATCAGGTTCGCAATTCTTAGAGGTGCCCAACTGGCAAGCACTGGGATATAGTCCAAAGGTATGTTTCACATCAAGCAGAATTGAGATCGATGTGGTGGTGAGCAGAAGATCCAAGGTATTCGCATGTGCAAGATTATGAGGTCTGTAGGTGAACTCATCCGGCATGTAGGGCACAAATGGATAATTTTGCAGGAAATCACACATAACACTTTGCCATCCTTGTTAATGCAGCAGCAGCTCCACCTAAGTGCTTGGCATTTAGGTTTCCTGCCAAAATAATTTGTTTGTCGTCAGGAAGAATACTGGCCAGAGTTTCTTCTGTAAGATGGCTGATGAGTGGGTTGTAGAAGGAACAGAAGTAGACATTTCCATAGTGTGGCAACAGCACCAATACTGTAACAAGTTCATGTTCATTGGTCCTGCCTTCACTGATCAAACATGATTGCAGGAAATTTCGCACATAAATCACGACCCCACCTTCCCTGTGATTCTAACGATCGCACCTATACGTTCAGTAATTTGCGATATTAATGCGTTTGCATGGTGTGGCATATGTCTCACTGATGAAAGCAATGTCGATCTCGTAGTCAAGCGTGAAGTTTTGTAGCTCAGGAAGCTTATTATGAATGCTGTATGCATTTTAAAATACTAATTTAATAGGGGCAACATTATTGGTGTGATTATTTATTAAGTGTATTTGTGAAGAGAGATTTTATCATTATTGGTGGGCTGTGATAGTCCTAAGTAAGTAGGGTTTAGTAAGACGGAGCTTTTTATGACCAAAACTAATTCAGCTAGGCCTGCAAATACTTTTTTGGCCTTGTTAATAGTATCAGAGTATAGCCCGGCAGAGAGGGCTTGTGAATCATGTCTTTTTTTCGATAACTCAGCTCGTGTATAATTTGGTATTCTCTTTAGGCCTTCTGGAAAATTTTTCACACACCCTGAAGTTGGAGGTGTGATTCAAATTACAATTGGCACATTTGGGTGGGATATCAGTGTTTTTGTGAGGGCATTCATAAGAGAAATAACCCTCTCCACATCTCGGGGAGTAATTACATTCTATTTGAGTGTGATGGAACCCCTGACATCTATAGCATTGCAGAGGATTCCGATCTTCCCATATAATCCTCCACTTTGATGCCTAATAAACATAAGTACCTCTTGCTGTGAACTTCCTTAGATTTTGTCATTTGGGGGTGTGCGAGAAGAAATAACGGCAGTTTTGTGATCTCACCATTGCATCTCCGTGTCATTTGCCTAACAGATATAATAGTGTAATTTTTATCTGTGAGCTCATCCTGTATTCTGGCAATTTCAGATTCAATAAGTAATCCTTGTACTACCACTTTGAGATCTTTATCTTGTGGCAGTATGTACAACTGGTATTCAATGCTTTTATCTTTAAGCATTTGTACAATACTGCAGAAGTTATCTGCATTTTGGGCAAAAATTTTAATGCCATTCATAGTGTTTTTGCTATTTATTTCTATGATTTTCGCTCTAAATGTCCTTCGAATGCTGTTCCATGTCTGGTTATTTACTTTTACACTAATGGGTGGAATTTTGGTTTTCTCAGTAAAATTTTGCTCAGTAATTTAATTTTTGTCATTTAAGTCATGATTCAGTCTCATTCCGTAAATATTCTTGACTGAATTTACGTTGTTACTGTGACTGGAGGTGGCACTTTCACTAGGACTTCCATCCATTGGCTCATGAGGGGTGGAGCTATCTTCACTGAGCTTTGCTTCCATGGCACCACATTCTCATGGCTGCTGGCCACACACTCAGAAATCAAAGTGCTTCGGTTTGGGTTTTCATTTCAGACTAACATCTCCTTCATGTCTGGTACTGTGGGTGTACTGGTCAGTAGCGGGTGTGGAGTCATCAGTTATGTTTGCAAGAACATCAAATTTGTTTTGCACCTCAGAAGGGTCTGATTCAGTATCACTCAGAGTATGTTTCGTTTTGTGCTTTTGGTAACAGCAATCCAATCCATATAATGCTAGGAGACACCAGCATGGTGGGAACCAATTTCATCAGAAGCGAGCCGGTTGGAAGCGGCTTGCACTAAGCCTAGTTCAGAGCCACCTGCAGAGTTCAGATTTGCACGTACATTATCCGATATATTAGGAAGAAGTCTTAGTAGAAAATACAGATCAATCTTTCATCCTCTGTCAAAGTTAATTCTTTCTCTTTAGAAGTTAATTCCGCATATCGGGCAAAGAATAGTTTGACCACAGACACGATGACCAAGTCCTTAAATCATTTCATTTGTTAGGGAAAAATAAATGCAAGGATCAGTAAAATCGCACTAAGGCCTTTTTACCACTCTTTGGTCACTTAAGACGGGTGAGCAACCTTTTATGTGATAGCGACTGATCGTAGAAGAAAAATAAAGTTGATAAAACCGAAAACCGTGCTAGAAGAACCTTCACGTTTGACTGCTCGGACCAGAATGGTGCTGATTCAAAATTTCTGAAGATATAAGTGAATTTATATATTGGCGCGTTTTGAAATTTGGCATATTTATTGAAAGCAATAATAACATTAAGTGTTGTTTAGATACTTTGTTAAAATTATTTGAAAGGAGGAATGATGTGACTTTTTTTCTGCTTATGCACAATGTAAAAAGCTAGGAATGATGTGACTTTTTTTCTGGTCCTGCACAATGGAAGGGACAGAAAAATGGATCGCCATTTATTAAGAAGTTCGCCACTGAAAAAAATATGCCAAGATAAATTTGTGAATTTCTCCGTATATATCGCATTAAATTTTACAAAATTTAATATTTAGGCATAATTCGAATCGTAGAATCGAAACATGAAAAAAAATTGGTATGTTATTTTAAAAAAAAGTCCGATTTTGTGCCAAAATACCTATGTTAGAACAATGCTATATATAAATCTAATATATGTCCTAAGTCACGCTTTCGAGACATAAAAAACGCAATTTGAATTTCATCAATCGCCCCAGTAGAACAGAAAATATAGAACTGTCCAGCCCCTTTCTTTTTTTTCCACAGTGTACATGCAATACGTCCATGATCCGAAATCGCCGCAACTTTGGCAAAGCCAGGTTTTGGAAATTTCCGGATTTTAGATTATCAATTTAAATCTAGTAACATTATATGTATGTAGATTGTGAAATGATGATACATTTATGATCTCAAATGAACAAAAAAAAAAAAATTCTTTTTAAAGAAACAAGAAGAAAAGAAAAAGAAAAAAGGCTTTATTTCATTAAAAAAAATTTTCACTATTAAGTTTTTTGCGCAAACATTTTTATATATAAATTCTTCCCCTTCACCTTTATAGAAACATAATTCCTTGTTCTAAGTTTCATTCTTTGTGCCCTATAACTGCATGCTAAAATTTCCATTAAATAATCAACTGCAATCTTTTTATTCTCAATAACATCTTTATCACTTTCTTCAAAATAGATGGCAATACTTTCTAGGTTGAAGAACCTACTACATGGTTTGTTGTTTGATTGATGAGGAGGCATTATCAAAGCAGCTTTCTTTGCTACACCAATGATAGGAAACCAGTACGTGCAATACTTCACTAGAAACAGATACTTGTCTTTGGGGTTTACTTAATGTACACAGTGCTAGGTAGTACAATAAAAAGCTGAAACCCAGCCATTTTAAAGCAAAAATGAACAGGAGTTAAAAGACCTAGTCAGCAAGAGTTTAAAACCAAAATAACAAGCAGGATAATTCAATATTATTTACAGATAATGATGTTTTTCAGGAAGAACAGAATACTCAGTTAACTGGAACAAAAAATGATTTGTAGCATGCTTGCTTTTGCTTCAGTACTATATTTTCTATTCCTACACTATGGGGGGGGGAGGTTTAAAAACATTGTTGGGAGGTCCAGGTAATACTTTCGATTACTGGACAGCCAAATTTTGGACTTTGTGAGTGTATATACACACACACATACACATGCACATATATACATATATATATAAAATTTCAACTTGTTATCAGATTTGCTTTCACATCTATGAATTTAGATTGATTTGGAAGCTGAATTTTAATTCATATTAATAACAAAAATAGTAAAATAACATCAGTTTAGAAGGAACAGAAAAAAACTAGTCTAAAAAAGATATTACAAAATTTAATTTTGTTGCTACTGCACAAGGTATTCTATTTCAGAATTTTTGAAACAAAAATGCTCAAAATGGAAACTAAATACAGTACTAGGTAGATAATTCTGTATTATGACATAAAATTTTAACTTACACATAAAGTGAATAAACACTTTCTCTTACAAAAGCACACAGAGCTGTTAATATTAAAACATCACAAGGTGGCCCCTGCAGTAAACAGGGCATCAATTGGTTCTTTAGCATTTAATATTGTTTTTATGCACATATTTACATTTGTCTTATTATAAGGGGGACCAACTGTAACAGAAATTATATTGCATAACAAGCAGTTCTCTTCTCGTTTCTATATTACGTTCACCTGTAATTCTGAACCAAAACATTTCCTTGTTTACATTAATTTCGCCGCAAAGCAATATCATCTACTTTCTCTATTTTCAACAGGAGCTTCTTTTGCCAAGAGAAGAGCTACTAAAGGTACAAGAAGGCATTACAGCACAAAGAAAAGGAATGAAAAAACTATTACATAAAATTGAGACATGTTTAAAACATTCAAATGTCTCTTTAAAACTGTTATTTAAATATATAAATTAAAATAATAATATAAAATATTAATTCACTTTATAACGTCTTAGACTGTAATCATCTTCCTGGGCTAACATGTCTAAGAGAAAATAATTCACTGAAATATCCTATCAGCAATGAATACAAATTCTACTCCATTCTTCACTAGATCTTTGGGGAGAAAATTATTTAATAACTTCAGGGTTCATACACATTTCTCTAAATGAAAAATCATGGACTTTAAAGAAAATCAATAAAAAAACTAAGGGCCTATAAGCAAACAGAACTGAATAAACTTACAAAATTATTAATACAACCACCTTCATTCTTGCAATACTACGTATAAAGTGGAATAATATGCATTATTATCAAACACAACCTAATATTTTATATAAAATTAAGCAGTATGGATTATATTAAACAGTCTACTTTGTGTTAATATCATTAATACATTTTTCATAAAATAAATTTAATAAAAGCAAGTTTGAGAATAATACCAACACCTTAAAAGTTTTCAAGTAGTTTACATTAAATTAATAATGCAATTATTTGAAATACCTTACATTTTACACCTATAACAATCAGGCACATTTTAAAGAAAATTTGCATTCACAGTCACATCTATTTTAAAGAGGAATACATTTAAAAAAATTAGTAATGCTCATTAATAAAAAATGCTTTTATTTTTAAATATATTCATTAAAAATAGCATTATTAATATCTAACGAAATTTTGGAAAAAACTGATAATTATACACACAATTTATTACATAATAGTAGTATTTATTACTTAATAGTCCTGCCTATTTTAAAGAGGAATATATTAAAAAAATTAGTAGTACTCATTAATAAAAAATTGCTTTTATTTTTGAATATATTCATTAAAAATAGCATTATTAAAATCTAAGAAAATTTTGTAAAAATTAGGTAATTATACATACAATTTATTACATTTATTTAAAAAACACATTAGAACAATTATAACATACATAACATCCATAATACTACAAAATATCTGTGCCCTTCAAATGTGACTTTTTTTAAATATTTTGCTTTATTTAATCTCTTCTCTGTAACATCTCTTCTAATATGTTTCCTTCAATTAAGCATATTAAAGTTCTTATTAGTCTCTACAGTATCATCTAAAATCTCCTGACTTCTCAGGATCTTCAACAATAGTCCTTTATGAAGAAAATAATTTTCTTTCATTTCATATAATCAATTTCTTTCTCAACACTTTTTTTACCTTTGAATTTCAGATTTAATTAAAATTTCTTCCTGTTTTAATAAATTTCATATGTAAGGTTTTAGTTAAACTAACCAAGTTTTATTTTAATTTAAATCTGTCTATCTCCTCTCTGTTTCAACTTCCCGTCAGAAGAAGCATGCGTTTTCAGCTTATGCTAATTTTGAAGTACAGCGAAGTACTATTTAAGCCAGAGGTAGAAACCTCTTAGCGTGAGAGAGCTTCAGTCTCAGATCACGGACACTCTGCTCGACGTTCGTCTGACCAGCTATCAGTTTAAATTAATAAGCCATAGTGCTTATGACATGATTGCATTGTAAAACAAATTGAAGTGCGCTAGTTTTAGTATATCTTGCTACGCACCATTTAGTGAGAGGCCAACTTCCGCGAATTGCTCTGTGAAGCAAAGTTGAATTACATTTCTATTTTAGGTTTAGTATTTAAATTTTGTTAAGTTCGACCCAAGTGCGGTCTTTTACTTTCTGTATCTCTCCCGAGTTGGGAAGTGTGTAAATAATAGTGATTTAATAAAAGAGGATTTTAAATCCCTTTCACGTGCAGTCATTTTCCAGCCAGTACCTACATCAGAACAAAGCTAACATTTCATCAGCTCACTGTTCCAGTTCAGGACCTGAGATTTGAGGATAAGGAAACTATTACAGACTTTACTATGTTTCCAAAAATGATGCACAGAACCCTCAGTCCTGACACATGTACTTAAAGAGCATGAAGAAGAAGTTAACCTCACTTCTTTCATAATTTCAGTATTGATAAAAATAAGTCCGTTTTCATAATCTTTTATTAATAAAGAAATTTCTTTCTATAAATCCTGATTGTATGATAAAAACAGAATCATTTTTGCAATTTTCTCTACTTTTAAATAATAAAATATAAAAAATAAAGGAAAAAGAAAATATAAGATGAAGAAAAAGACGTTTAGAATCAAAAGCAGAAAAAGGTACTTCCTTATTATATGGCCTCACTGCTTAAACGGCACCCAGAGCCTTCTCATTAAAGACTGTGCCAAAGCAGCAACCTTTCTTAGAACTCTTTGCAAATTGTGGCCACATAGCCAGCAATCCTAAACACAATTACTCACAGTCTGACCAACACATGGACAACTGTAAATAGGATTACCACAATCTTAATGTAAAATATGTTTACTATGCATTAATAATATTTAGGTTTAGGTAGATGAATATAGCAAAGTACACAAAGGGAAACAGATGCCTTTGTGGAGAACTTTCTAAGGGAAACTGGCTTATATTCACTTTACACATGGGAAAAGCCATGAAAACCAATCATGCAGCTAGCCCATTAGCTTAGGAACAAACTCGAGTCACTAGGCAGATTGTCCAGAAAAAAATGTATCAGACTGAACATTTAAAAAATATTTTTACATTTTAAACCTCAATTGAATGGCACTGAAATAATTCTAAAAAATGAGTAAACACCCTTCTCTATTATTTATCTTGGCCTTCCATACCTTACATACTTAGCATCTTGCTGCTACTGACTATCAGAGCACAAACAACACCCTTCAGTTGAATGGCATGAGAAATAACAAGAACTTAAAGACCAACAAGGAAAATTGTTCAGCCAATCATCACAGTTATCTTTTCTTTAATCCATTATTTTTTATTTGTCTGATCATTTCCTTTCCAAAGCAATTCCTCTAGATGATTCCTACTTTTCTTGGTAAGTAAGAGTAGTCTCGAAATATGTAGCTCTCCTCCTCAGTTTGTACTTTTCTATTAAAACTTTATCACACATTGTCAGCATTCTATTAGTACATTTCAACTTCTTTCTTTCCCCACACCTTAAGCTTTGATTTTTCTCTTTTTTTTTTGTTAAGATTCTTCAAGCTTTCTTGCTTTTTCATTAAATTAACAATTTTCTCCTTAATTTCTGGTATTTTCATCTCTGAAACCTCCTAAAATACCACATGAAATAAAATTCAAACATAGTTTTTGTATCTTAAATAATTAAATAAAATATGCAAAACTGAAGTAAAAAAAATGATAGTAGGTAATAAACATTGCACTTAAAAAAGATCTAGCCAACCATGTTTAATGATAAATGATCTAGCTAACCATGTTTGCGTTCCAACCCCTTTTTTCTTTCTAGTATGAATGAAGGTTGCAAAGCCATTTTGTTTCTTTTTACATTTTAATTTCATAAATTGTTTATTCAAAAAGAGCCCAAAAATATAATTGCAAGAGTGATGTTTATAAAGACGATTATTGCAGGGGAAAAGTCGACAGAACTGATACTGCCTGGCCTCTAACAAATGCAGGGGGAAAAAAGGCCAAGTAGTAAGTATTACCAGAAAAATACTCCCACAGATTTAGATTGTTCAAATACAGCCAGATTTTTTTCAAGAATATTCTACTTTTCACCCTAAAAAAAATTTTGTCTTTTCTCCATATCATCAAATAATTTCTGGATTCACTGATAATGGTGTGTGGAAGCATGACCTCTACCATTTCTTAAGGTCATGTTTTCATTATGACAGGTCAAAGCATGGTCATAAAATCAAGGTCGAAAACCAAGAAACCTTTCTTTGATATAGATAATATTCTTGTTAAAAACATTTGTTTTAAAAACTTAGATGAACAACAAATCATGAATGCAGGAACTTTCATTTTGAGCAGCTGGCTGTACCTTACTGTTTACAACACCAGTCAACAATGGCACCAATACAAGCTGTGTTGTTTGAACTCTGTATTCATACAAGTCACAAAATAAAAGAAATGGGAGTGCCCGATGCGTTTGGCCATAATTTAAGACTTCTAAAGAATAAAAAAATCACTTTTATAAATCTGAAGTATTATTAAGGACTTTTAAGGACATACAAACTCCTATTACTTTTCATTTTATTGCAAAAATAATAAAACATTTCTTTACAAACAAGCTGTTTCCCACAAATGCAAAGGACTGCATACAGAAAATTAAGAAGTAAGAATGTCGTTTTCCTCAGCATTCAATTTTGCATGAAGGCACACTGTGCATGATAAAGATCAGTATTTTAGGAAATAAAATCTCCTTCAAATTTTTAAAACCCACTTTATATAATTTTTCACACGTCCAAAACTATTAGAGCAAAAATTCTGCCCATCAACAGAATAAAATAAATATAAAATGACAAAATGGAAAAAAAATCAAGAGATAAATCAGATGCAATAAACAATTAATGATAATCAACAAGCAAATCAGATGCAACAAAAGCAGATACTTTTCAAGACCAACAAACAAAAAATTTTTTTATATTAACAAACACTTATATTACTTAAAAAAGAACAATTTTTGAAGATAACATACATGAAAATACTTTTAGTTGTCCACTATAGTTACTGTGATACTAATAAAAGTACCAAAAACTCTAAGTTACATTGATTTTTAAACAGATTACTACCATTTTGTGAAAGAAAGAAGAAAATTGTAGAATTTTAAAAATAAAATTTAGAAAATATTAATTTTGTTTTAAGTAAGATTAAATATCTGGTAATAGGAATTTTTGTGATGTAATATTCAATGTTTTACACAGATAAGCTATAGTAATACTTTTGGATTCAGACTAACAATGAATGATATTACAAAAAATACAGTTTATTAAGAATTATCCTAATTTTTTTTATAAATGCTTAACCAATTAGACAAAAGAAGTAGGAAAAAACATTAAACTCACTCTGGTTATAAACCGGATCTGAAAATATCTTTTCACATATGGGGGTACTGAGGTCATTTTCATAAAATGCTTCAAAGCAAAGTTTTACAGCATTCAAGCAACCTTGCATGCTTTTTGCAGTCTCCTCAATTTCTCTTTCATGTATTTTGTCCAATTTACGTGTTTCTAAGAAGTGCAAATAAGAATAAGAAACACTTTTGTACTAAATTATTATTATGGCTGATACCCCCCCCCAAAAAAACTATAACATCAGTGATAATAATAAACAATTTAGTGCTTAATATCATTCCCATTTTTATACAAATTAATTTATTAAATACTTTATAGCCACCTGATGCTACACTATAGATTTGACTGATAAAAAGCAAAATTTTTGTAGCTCAAGAATTTCATAGTGATCCTTTAAAAAACAGATCACAGTGGGAGGGGGGGATTCTCCAATACCAAAAATAACCCTTTGATTCCTTTGAACTTCCCCCTAATTTGTAACAGTTTTAATAATTCTGAATGACTGTATATGGTGGGGAAAAAGAGAAAGAGACTTGCCAGCAACCTTAATATTGGCAACAATGTGGATATCCTTCCAAATGGAATTTATGTGTATATATGTAGCCTTTATTCACTGCCAGTGCAACTGCAAACCCTTAAGGGTTACTAATGTTCCAGTGTCTGTACTAATGACACACTGCAGAAATGGAGCAATGATATCTTAAATAATGTTGTTACAAATTTTGTAATAGAGAAGTTATGCAGGGAAAGTAAGAATACAGGGGCAAGTCAATTTAACATTGAGTAAATGGATATCTCGATAATGGCACTGGCAACGGTTTTGGTGACTAATTTTGACACCAAACTTGGTGAACATCTGGCAACATTTTGGTCCGGTCCCTCTATCACCATAAGAAGTATTGTATTTATTAGTTGTAACCATAATTTGACCCTGATATTGCCTTCCAGTAACTTCAAGAAGCAGAAGGTACAAGAAATTTCTCAGTGGCCAGATGAAAACTATATAAGGTCAGAGAGAGCATATGCTCTCAATTACTGTTGTTAGCTGTTAGCTCAGCATATGATCGGAATACTGAAATATTTCTCGTAGCTTTCTCTATAGATGCACTTTGCAATGCATTGTGTTAAATGTTCACAGTAGTTTGAAGGGTAACTACTGAATGAACTCTGTGCTATTGTGAAGAGTTAAACGATTATTTCTGCAGAAAGTTCCAGAGCTCTGAAGTGTTTCTTTTGATAAAATAAAAATCATTGCATCTGTGTGCTTCCAATCTATTACTAACCTGTATGCATGTAACAATACTGTGCAACAAAATTTGCTGTACAATTTGGTGAAAATGTAATGGCAATGTATCAGAATATGAAACAGGTATAAATCAAAAACATTTTATTGCGCCATTTTTTAGAAGTGTGGGAAAACGAAATGAGCTCTGAAAGAACTTCAATGGAAAAACAGAAGGGAAAAAAATATCAGCACTGTTTTCTTGGATGCTTGAAAGACTGTAAAAAAAGATTCAATCAGATTTTTTTCCCAATACACACATATTCTAACATAAAATTCCCTATCACAATGTTTTCTCTCGTCATTAATCCTCTTTCCAGAAAAAGCATTTCTGTAGTTTCACAGCGAGCGTCCTCAGCGATTTTAGCCTGATTTTAGTCCCACTGATTATTTTTTTCTTTATTGCTGATTTTTTTTTTAAACAGCATAAATGATGGAAGAAATTTGAAGGTGATAAAGAGGATTTTTGCTAGTCTCTTTCAAATACAGCAACCAGTTAAAGGGGAAAAAATCAACGAAAACCAACAAACATAATACAGTTCAAGACCTAGCAAACAGACAAAATGTTCCAAAAAAACTTAAATAGTATGACAAGTACAATATGTAGATACCATGCTTCTGTTACAGCAGAATAAGCTCAGTCAAATTTCATTTTGTGGTTGTATCTTAAAACAAAATGAAGCTGTGTTGCCTTAAAATACATACAACCAAGGATTGCAAACAGATTCTTTGTAACAATGTTATTAAAAAAGAAAAAAAAATTATGGAATAAGTCAAATAAACCTACTTCAATGACTCTGGAAGCTGATTTATTCAAGAAAATGATGTTCTGTACATGATGAGATAATAAAGAAACAATTGATTTGTAACTGTTACTACTAAACTAGACCATTAATTCTAAAAAATATTCTCAGCATGCAGTTCAGAAGCAAAAATTAATGGCATCAAGGCATCTGAAATGAAATCAAAATGATGTGTTCAATCATGACAATGACACATTCCATGTTTCAATAAATGTTCAACAGACTAACTGAGTATGAAGGGGTGCTTTAATTTATCTCTTATTCACCTGCCCCTTTAGACTATCATTTGTTTAAGTCAGTTTCAAAGTTTTTTTAAAAAGCCAGCAATTTCAGTTCTTTAGAGGCTGTCTAATGGTAATTTGATGATTCCAATAAATCTGAGGAGAAGAGAAATGTTTTAGCTGATAGAAAGGTATCAAACAGCAAATGAACAAAATAAGCAGATGTTGCTCAATAAAGTTTTCAGCTGTTTTTGTATTAGTTGATTAAAAACTACCTAAAAGAAATGGCAGCATATTTGGATTACCCAGCACAATAACAATATACTGAACTATATAAAAAATTCTCCCAAATACTATAGTATTAGAAGTCACAGCATAAAAATTAAGAACATAAATACTACTAAATACAAATACTACATAAAACACTACTAATAAGAATACTACATAAAAATTAAGAACAATTTATTGGGTGATATTACACTGGCATGCCAGTTAACTCTAGTTAGTGTAGTAATTCTAAATTTAGAGTTTTTAAATATAAAATAAAATTTTCTCTTTAAAAACATGTTCAGTTAGCAAATAATGGAACAAAATTTCAAAGAATTGTAGAAAATTCTTCTATAAAGACATCAAGAATAAAAATCAAATTAACTTACATTTTGGTTCACTGCTAAGTGAATACAACATTCTGGTATAAAAGATTATTATTTTATGAAAACTATTATAATATATACTGGTTATAAATTAAGGAAAAATCACAAAAATCATGATCATTGAAAAAGTTACATGTAGAATATTATGAAATTTACCCACAACATACAACACAAAGTAAGATATCAAATAACATAAAAAGAAATTACCAGACAATTATGGTAGTATAGAAATTAGCACACGTAAAAAATGAAAAAAATCGAAGGTGTCAGTTTACTATAGGAAAAGTACCTTCAATATGGAATATGATCACCTCTAAAAGCAATACAGCGATGCGTGATGCTTTCAATTATGTGATCTATCAGTTCCATAAGAAGCGAAAGCCATTGTTCTTGCAAAGCAGTTGCAAGCATGGCAAGGGTCTGAGGGAGTGGATTGAGAGCAGCTAGACGTCTCTCTAAAGCATCCTAAACGTGTTCGATAGGATTCAAGTCTGGGGATCAAGCTAGCCACTTCACGTGCATAATTGTTTTCTGTTGAAGATAATCATCTATGATGTGAGCCTTGTGTGGTCTTGCATTGTCGTCCTGTAAGAGGAAAGCATCACCTATTGCCCCGGCATATGGGCACACATAAACATCAAAGATGTCATCTCTATAAACCTCAGCATTCACGGTTCTCCTTGGAAAGACATGGAGGTCTGTGGCTCCACCCAAAGAGATGCCACCCCAAACACAGACATTGCCTCTTCCGTATGCATCTCTTTCACGTATGTTTGACGCCTACTATCACTTTCTGGACTAAATCTGGACTCATCCGTAAAGAGAACAGCCCTCCATTGATCAGGCATCCAGTTTACATGTTGTCGTGCCCACTTCAAATGGTCCCTCCTATGGCATGACGTAAGTGGAACGCAAATGGCTGGTCGCCTCACATACAAACCACCTTCGTGAAACCTTCTACACACAGTTGACGTTGACACCAACCTTCCAGTGGCTGCAGCAAGGGAGGATCTAAGAAGAGTCAGAGTAGCAGTTCTAGTACTGTGTGCACATAATGTCAAATATCAGTCATCGGCGCTCGTCAGAGCAGTTGACCGTCCTACGCTAAACCTCCTAGATGCCGAATCTGTGGTTTGAAATTGCCTCTAAAGTCTATGAACCACAGAAGGATTCACATTTAGCCATCTGGCCACTTCTGTTTGACTTTGTCCTGCCTCTAGCCTCCCAATGGCTCTCCGTCATAGTTCTGCAAGCAAATGATGCCTGGAGGACATTGTTACGAATTCGCTACCTCAGATTTCTGATGTCATTATCACAGGGAAATATGTAGGCTTGCTCTCAAACATGGACTTTTATGCTCCTCGCAGATGACGTATTCCGAGCGCAGCGCCACTAATTTGCATATTACAGTTTTACTCAGCTACTCTTACTTGGCAACATATTCAAATTTTACACACGGTTTGGCTTATTTTTGAAGGAGTTATCGCTATTTTTGTGATTTTTCCTTAATTTAATATGTTAAGAAATAATTTACTAAATTCTATCACTTATAACTAGCAGCCTAAGTACAGTTTACATATAATTAACCTTAAACAAAAAAAAAATTGTTTTTATTTTTCTAAATCACTAAACCATAATGTATAAATCAACCAGCTATAAAGCTGAAGTATAAATACCAAACCCAAGTGAATATAATTCTTTAAGTTTTCGATTTTTCAGTATTTCCACAATTTCTTCCTTTTTTTTATTAACAATACATAATGACTGAAACCTAAAATAGAGAAAATTTAATGTGTATAGACTTATAGTTAGAAGCATTTTCTTATTTTTTTTAAAGAAGCTGTGTTGTTAATACTTACTTTGCAGTAAAATCTTTACCAAGTTTTTCATATACTGCATCATCAGTTACAGAATTTTTCTTTTTTAACTGCAGAACGTGCGGTCTTGGATTTTCTTCTTTAGTATATAAGCTTACTCTAATCACAACATTTCTTTTATGTTTATAATTTTCCAGCTAGAATATTCAAAGGTTTTATGAAGATTACATGACACTATTTAAATGAGCTATAACTGAATACTGTAAAGAAGAGCAAACTTTACAACATGAATTATTTCAATGCATGAAATATCAAACAGCTGAGTTAAATTATATTCACATAATAATAGTTTAAATATTTAGTAAATAGTCAAAATAGCATGATAAAAATACTTTATGAAAATAACTGCACTTTGCCTGCTTTTTTAATATAAGTAAAATAAATAACAACATTTATGGTACAGTAAAAGCTCAAGAAATGCTGAATTCCAGATATGCGAAAATTCTGATAACAGAGGTATAAAAAATTAAATTTACATTACAAAGCCCAAACGAATGGAAGAAATTACTGGTTTAAAATTACAAAAAGTTATTTTATTACCAGCTTGCATTTGAAAAGCCTACATTTAAAGTTACATATATATGATTTGGGAAGAAATGCATTTTGGACATAAAGACCAAAGTATGTTGTAGCCTTAAATACGAAATCTCACTGAACATAGCAGTCGAGGAGATATCGCCAAACTTACACCAATCATTCTGGCAGCAGTTTTTAAAGAATCAGATTATTATCTAACTAAACAAACAAAAAACACAAATTATGGATATAGTGTATAAAAAAATATAAATCATTTATCGTAATTTTTTACCTTGCACTGCCATTGTTTATTCCGATTTCAAATAAAGTTGCAAGCTGTCCCCATTTTTCAATACCATGGTCCTGTACCTCTATTCTCTCATATGAAACAGATCCCAAATAATTTGGTTATAGTAAATTTAAGGGTGCGCATTGGATTATCGGGAAGTTGTTGTTTCATTTATGGTAACCTCAGTAGCTGAATGTTATGGAAACCCTATTATTATGTAATTGTTTGCCAGACTGCAGTGAATTTGACTGATGGGAAACTATCTGTTGAATGTATGTCATGTATTGTGTGCTATGCATCGTTTTCTAAACTGTGGGTCGCAGCCCCCCCCTTATGCATGCTAGACTGCAGTGAATTTGACCGATGGGAAACTATCTGTTGAATGTATGTCATGTATTGTGTGCTATGCATCGTTTTCTAAACTATGGGTCGCAGCCCCCCCTTATGCATGCTGATAATATAAAGAGCTCTATAATGGTGTTACAAATGTCTTATTTACTTAATTTGGTTACAGTATACATATGGGTGCCCCTTGGGTTATCACAAAGTTGTTGTTTTATTTATCGCCAAGTTGTTGTTTCTTTTATGGTAACCTAAGTAGCTGAATGTCATGGAAATCCTATTATGACGTAATTGGTTGCATGACTGTGGTGAATTTGACTGATTGGCAACTATGTGTTGGATGTATGTCATGTATTGTGCGCTGTGCACTGTTTTTTAAACTGTGGGTTGCGGCCCACAGTTTAAAAGAGCAGGGCTGCAGCAGGGAGTCACCAAAAATTTTAGCAGTTTTGATATTTCTTTAACTTATTATAACAATTTTACAATTACCAAATATTTTTACACAATGTATCTGGAAAAAGATAAGACAAAGAAAAACAAAAACGTTTTGATGCATTCTTTCTATAATATAAATGTTCATTTTACTTGTTTTGCACGTGATGCTGTCATTTCATCTCTTACTTACTTAAAATTTTCACATTGTTCTATGTCTTAAAATTAGAAATTAAAGACCTAAAACTGCAGTAGTATATTACAGTACAAGTAAAAAAATTGACAGTTCCACTCACGTGTGCGTCAGATTTGTGCAATGCTTACATGGTCCAACAAAATTTCAGTAAATATTATGGTGTCCTGGGGTCTCGAAAAAATTTCAGTGATATAAAGGGGTCGCGACTAAAAAAAGTTTAAGAAGCCCTGGTATAGAACGAGAGAGCAGAAGGTATTGTTGCCACCAAATGTTATTGCTCTGTATTATATTAAAAGGAATTAAATAATGATGAATATGCATAAATGTATGTATATTTCTCCAACAGTGATTAAAACAATGGTACCTACAGCCATCCAATTTTGAATAACGTAAACTTCCACCCAAATATGCGCATCTGGAAGCCCAAATTTGGAATTCATTTTATTATCTATTTCATATTTTGTAAAACTTTAATGAATTTTTGATGAACAAATTCAACAATTTAAAAGCGAGCAATGGCAACACTCTACGAGGGAAAAAAAAACCTTTTTATCTCCAGTGCACGGAACTGTGTATCGGAAATTCTTAAGATATGCTCATTTTAAAATTATTTTGCGATATTGCTGTTGATGTGAATTTTATGGTTTAAGTGCGAAGAACATGGCATTTAATAAATAAAGGTAACATACAAAATGTTAAATAAACGCCCCTTTGGACGTAATTAAAATCTGAAACCTTTCAGATTTTTTTTTATGTAATTTTTTTTTAAATGGTTAAGTACAAGAAAAGAAACTGTAGGATGTAACTGAATGGAATTAAAAGTGTCCTGTTTGTATGAAGGAAATATGTAAGGTCAAACATCAGAGGATACCGGCACTACAGAGGCTATTTTTTAGTCTTATTTTTGTAAATTTATGTGGAGACACCAGTATACAGATTCTAGTTCAGATAATTTTAGGAAGTTTTTGGATGCTGTTAAGGAATTTTGTTTCACCGAAGGCACAGTATTTCTAAATAAGGCAAGTGGATATTTCCTTTGTGTAATGCTTGATGCTATATGGAATTTCTTTTTTTATGTTACTTCATTGTTTGATTTAAAATATAGTTTATTGAGACTATACATTTTTTGTTTGGCTTTAGTATAGAATTGGCTGCTCCTTTGATTTTTAAGTGAAAATAGATCAATGTGTACATGAACAAAGTCAAGGAAGTGCACAATGCCAAGTTTGAAAACAGGTCGATGTGTACGTGGATACCGAGTTTGTGCAATTCTTTGATTGTTATTTTGGCTTTGTGAGGAGTGATTAAGAATCACAAATTTGGCTTTGTGTAGAGTGATTAAGAAACGCACAATGTCCATGCATCACCAAACTTCGCCGAAGGACACCCTTAAATACATTTTTAACCTTAATTTAATTCTGAGTTTTTTTTCTACTATTATACAATATTCCATTTACTTGAGCTTTCTGGTTAGTTGAATGCCAGACAGTCGGGCTTTTACCGTAGTTATGTATTTTCTCGACAACCAAGAAAGTTGGTAAAGGTCCCACTAAACTTGCATCAACTATTCTGGCAGATGTCTTAAGGAACAGACTGCTCTTATATATGTTATGAATACAGCATATAAAAATTATGAATAAATACAAGCTCGAACTTGTACAGTACAAAGTCCAAGATCCAGACATCTAATATCCAGAATGGTCTACAATCCATTAAGATTAAAACCACCAACAATTTTTTTCTTAGGAATTTTGTTATGCTTTACACATGTGCACTTGATTCCCCCCCCCCATAATAAAACATGTGCAGGATCGCGATTCTTAATTTCACTTCGGCACTAAATAAAATACCTGATTACTGCAGAAAAACATTTTAGCATAAATTTGTGTGATCAATACTTTGGCTCCGTACCTGTGTATCTGCTTGGCATATACCTCAAACTAAAACAGTCTACGTAGAAACACTGTTGATTTGATCACGGCCAACTTACAATCCCTGACACCAACCTTGCGAATCATTATTTATTATATTTCATTATTATACTATTTATATATTATTCATCACCGCATGTTCATCAACACATGACAACTTGAGTAATGACTCATGCAGCAATGCCTAAACAATTTGTTTATATTAGTAATTTAATAACAAAGAGTATGGTTACTTTTTATGTTGACATTACGCTTGGTGATTACAGATTTAAGTTAAATGCACTAAATGTTGATGTGAAAAAATTAACAAAAATTTCTTTCCATATGTTAAAAATAGATTTTGTTAATTATACTCATGGGCCAAAATTTAGTGCTATTTGAATTAAGAATAAATGATTTGATTTTCACATAAACCCAGAAATGGCACTAGAGCTCATATGGCTGGACTGGGCAGCACAGACTTTAGGGAAGACAAGATTTTTGAAATTCAGAGAAGCACCGAGTAACAAAATTAAGTGATGGCAAAATTTTTAGAATTTAGGAAATGCACCGTGACCCAAAACTTAGAGGTAGCAAAAATTTAGAACTTGAGGCGCTCAGTAACGGAATTTAGGACCCACAGAGACTGCATCAGGTGGTAAAATATCTAGCGTCGGCCCTCAGTAAGCTTAAGTATATGTGGAAATTTATTTATTCAGAACTCGGAAAAGCCTTAAGCAGTGCATGAAATAGATGTAAGAATAATAAATAACTATATTAATAAAATAAGGCTTAATTGCCTTAGTGCACGATGGGAGCAAGACCAAATTTAATGAAACAACTTGTCTTTCTTCACCAATTTCATGCTACTTAACCAATAATGTATAGTGGACGCTGTTAAAGTGGGTTAAAATTATACTTTACTGATTCCAAGGAATTTCATTTAATATAGCTGATTGCACTGTTCCTTAACTTTCTGATTTAATCTAGCTTATTACTTCTTGCAAGCTGTTATTATTACAGCAGTTTTATGAAAATTAAAGTTTCAACTTTCGATTATGTCAAAAAGAGTTTCTACTTCTAGAGCTGCAACAGGATCTACAAAGGGACAGCATGTTTCAATTTCCATTACACAAAAAGTGGAATTGCTGCAAAAAAAATGGATTTAGGTATATAAATCTCTAAATTATGCGAGGAGTATGGCATTGGAAAGTCAACTGTATATGGCATAACAGAAAAAGCAACTTTTTGAATTTTTTGTGGATTTCGACACCCCAATCGCAATGATTAACAGAAAATTTATTCGCTATGCTAAAAATGAATATCGTGACAAAGTGATGATTGAATGGGTCAGACAGCGTCGCAGCGATGGCATGCCATTGACAGGTCGAATGCTAATGGCTCAAGCCAAAATATTTCTTAAAGAAATGAACTTAAAAACTCAGTGCACATATTCAACAGGTTGGTTAACCAAATTTTAAAATCAGGTGGTATACGTTAATTAAAAATTTCAGGTGAAAAAGCTTCAGCTGATACTGAAGCTTCTGAACTATTTGTGGATGAATTATTGAACTCAATGGTAGTAAAATGTTATCTCCACCACAAATTTTAATGTTGTTGAAACTTTAATCTTTTCTGGCGAAATACTTTCGTAACCTCTACAGAAAAGGCTCCAACTGGTGTCGAAGATTCCAAAGCGAGACTATCAGTTTTAGAATACGCAAATGCTACAGGAATGCACAAGTGTAAACTTTTTGTAATAGGAAAAATACACGACCATTTAAAGGAGTAAAGATTTTTCCCATTATATATCATGCAAATAAAAGAGCATGGATGACACAAGCGTTCATGAATGATTGGTTTGAAAATCATTTCATACCCGAGGTTCGGCAAAATTTGAATTCAGCCAGTTTACCTGATGACACAAAAATTGTCCTGATTGTAGATAAGTGTCCGGCTCATATTTCACTTACTTTAAGTAAAATATAATGTATCCACATTATTCTTTCCTCCAAATGTCTATCTTTCAACCTATAGATATCGGAATAGTGCCCATGCTGAAATGCAAATATAAAGTAGCATTTTTAATACCCATGTTAAATTTCTTGAATAATGGCAAGACTAATCAAGAATTTTTGAAATACACGGCTAGCATAAATGATTCCTTCGCTTTGAAAAGGCTATATTTTCAAAAGTATTTCACATACACACATGAAATATATATGAAAAGAACCACAAACTGACGAAGTTTATATAACCTCTCTACAAATAAACATTCAATGCATGTCCCTTTGGTAACCCGACACACGTCCAGATGATAATCGAGCTCATTCCATACATTCTATAGTATTGTTTTTCAGATGTTTGTAGCATTGTTGTCCAGATTAATAACCATATGTTCTAAATATCACAAAAAACTGTGTGGAAGATTGGGTCAATGGTTGCATTTCAAACCATACCATGTGTAGCTCCTGCAACAATTAAAGCCAGAGGTTATACCCATCAACTAGATTTTAGCATCAACATGCAAGAAGCTTTGGAGGACGAAGATTTCCCCACCAAGTTAATATTCAGTGATGAAGCAATGCTCCACTTATCTGAAAAACTTGCTGAAATAGTGAAAATGGTGAGTTTGTGGTTCTTTTCATATATTTTTCATGTTTATACGCATAATCCTTTTGAAAATATAGCCTTTTCAAAATTAATGAATCATTTGTGCTAGCCCTGTATTTTACCAAAAAAGCTGTTGGACGAAGCATAGCAAGATGGTTGGGAGGATGTGTCTTCAGATATTTAAAAAAATACTTGACATGATTTATGGCCAGCTACAACATTTCATGGTGTGGGTGAGGAAGATGACAGCTGCGAATAGGAAGGTTTTCGGATATTGCAAACCAACGGTGAAATTTTTCATTTAATGGACTTTGTAAAGAAATATGGAGAAACGATACTAAATGAAGATAATATAACAGAAGTTTTTAATTACGATGACAATGCTATAATCATCAGTCAATTAAACAGATGGCGAAAACCAAAATCCAGGAGACTCAATCAAGTGACAACGTACTCGACTTTCCAAGATTGGGCCAAGAAAAGGATGGACGATCACAATAACATAAGTAGAATTCCTTATTCAAAAGATTAGTTAATTTTTGAGTGTACTGCAAGTTGCAGGGCCGATTTTACCTCAAGCGAGGTTGAGTTTTGCACCAAGTGGGCGATAAGTTCTCATATTGAAAGTAAAATGTTTTTGTTTAAAAGAATTTGTAATTCTTAAAGATTTAAAATTACTTTATGTTTGTAAATAGATAAATTCTGTAAAAGCAATGAATTGCTGAAAAGAAAATGTTAACTAAATGATTTTGTATGACGCTTTGTCGAAAGACTTGTAAAATGTCTAGAATGAAAAATCGGGAAAATTGAAGAACACGATTTAGTCGGTGGACTATTAATTCAATGTAATTTGATATTTCAAGAAAGTACCTTGAAAAAGGAATAGGAAGCACTTGCTGTAAGCTTAGAAATTTAACCTCTATTTGCATTTCAGGATTGCTATGAAATTGTAATGTGTTATGAAATGTAACAAATAATAATATTATGCTAGCAATGCACGTTAAGTGCAATATTAATGTGAATGTTGTGTGCAAAATGCGAAATGTATGCATGAAAAGTTAAAGATTGGGAAATGTTAGAATGCAAGTGTTAATTAGGCTCTCCACCAAATACACTTAAAGTGTTAGACATAAAGCTAGTGGTCAAGTTCTAACTAATATTAGTCGATTGAAGTTGGAAGAGTTGAACACCCCCGAACACAGAAAACCCGCAATGGCGGTTTACTTTGCATCCAACACCGGTGAGAGAGCATTGGGGGAAGAATTTAATTGTGCTTGAATGATAATGTGTGTGTGCGAATTTACACAGGAAAAAATAAGGATTTGTACCACCTAGAATATTCTGTTATTATGTTATACTAAAATCATTTTCCTTCCAGATTTTGCTGGAAGGAGTAAGACTTGTTGGAAGAATAACACTTGAAAGAAAAATGTTGAAGATTGTTGTTCCAGCAAATTTCGTCTGTATTTTTCACAAATAGATATTGCCTTGTAAGAGTTGGCCTGAGTTAGAAAAGTTAAATTTTGACTATATTAGAATTGCGAGTTTCAACATGGTCCGTTTGGACCAAAGTAGTTTAACTATCGCAATTCTGGCGGGAAGTATGTAAGGTTTTAGTTAAACTAACCAAGTTTTATTTTAATTTAAATCTGTCTATCTCCTCTCTGCTTCAACTTCCCGTCAGAAGAAGCGCGCGGTTTTAGCTTATGCTAATTTTGAAGTACAGCCAAGTACTATTTAAGCCAGAGGTAGAAACCTCTTATTGTGTGAGAGCTTAGTCTCAGATCACGGTCACTCCGCTCAACGTTCGTCTGACCAGCTAGCAGTTTAAATTTATAAGCCATAGTGCTTACTACGTGATTGCATTGTAAAACAATTTCAAGTGCGTTAGTATTAGTATATCTTGCTACGCACCCTTTTAGATAGAGGCCAACTTCCGCGATTAGCTCTGTGAAGCAAAGTTTAAGTTAAGTTCTATTTTACGTTTAGTTTTAAATTATTTGAGTGTTAAGTTCATCTCAAGTGCGGTCTTTTACTTTCTGTATCTCTCCCGAGTTGGGAAGTTTGTAACTAATAGTGATTCAATAAAAGAGGATTTCAAATCCCTTCACGTGCAGTTACTATCCAGCCCCAGCAGTACATCAGAACAAAGCTCACATTTCATCAGCTCACTGTTCTAGTTCAGGACTTAGAACTTGAGGATAAGAACCCGATTACAGACTGTATTTATGTTTCCAAAAATGATGCACAGAACACTAAGTCCTGATAACTTCACTGAATACAGTTCTGTAGATGGAAAAAAAAGTAATAAATTGCAAGTAACTTATATCCCTCTATACAAAACTAAAGTGGTTTATCAAAGATTAAGAGGTTATACAAAATGTTAAAATTTAGGTCTTGTGTGTATGTGTTGTTGTTCATCTACTAATGGTGCTGAATCACACTGTCTGGCAACACTTCTGTTCGTCAAAAAGGTCTAGTGGGAAAGCATCTAAATGCTAAATTTAACAATTGAAAGTTTAAGATTGGACATGCTTCCTTATTTAAAAACACCTTTAATACCTATTTTTAATGGAATCTTTAAATCTGGGATATGCAAGTCTAAATATTATTTGTAAATAATAAATGTAATATTAGAGATTGAGGTGAATTCTGTAATGAATTTGGAATGAAGAAAATCTAAATGTAACAAAACAGTAACTTTTAAATCTTTATAATTTATTCACATTTAAGGTGGCCTGAACTACACGCTTCAACAATGTACAAAAAGCAATCAAAGAATTTATAGAAGGGGCCTAAAAAATCGGCAGTCTTGGATTAACCGTCACACAATACAGAATTAAGTTAATTCATATTATGTTATACACAGTCCAGTCACATTAATGTGACCATCTGTCAAAAGCCAGAATAACCACCTTTCGCAGAGCGGACTGCTGCGAGACGTGCAGGAAGAGAGTCACATAGGTCCCTGAAGGTGTTCTCTGGGATGTTGAGCCATGCCGACTCTAATGCCGTGGCCAGCTGCGCTAGATTACGCGGTTGAGGATCCATGGCGCGAACAACTCGATCGAGATGGTCCCACAGATGCTCGATTGGGTTTAAGTCAGGTGAGTTTGCTGGCCAGGGGAGGACGGTAAACTCATCCTGGTGCTCTTCGAACCACGCACGTACACTGGCAGCTGTATGGCACCTCGCATTGTCCTGCTGGAAGATGCCATCATCCTGAGGAAAAACAATGCGCATGTAGGGGTGAACATGGTCCGCAAGGACAGATGCGTACTTGTATTGATCCATTGTGCCTTCCACAATGATCAGTGAACCTAGAGAATGCCAGGAAAACATTCCCCAGACCATAATGCTCCCGCCTCCAGCTTGGACCGTTCCGGCAATGGTTGCAGGGTGGTTCCTTTCAGAGGTTTCACGCCTTATACGCCAACGTCCATCTGTCCGATGGAGCATAAAACGCGATTCATCCGAAAACGCAACCTGTCGCCACTCAGTGGACGTCCAGCTGCTGTACTGGCGTGCAAATTCTAGCCTTCGCCGTCGATGAACAGCAGTCAGCATAGGTGCACGAACCAGGCGTCTGCTTCGGAGGCCCAGACGCAGCAATGTTCGCTGAATAGTACTTTGGGAGACACTTTTGGTAGCCCCTTGGTTCATTTTGGTGGTCAGTTGCTCAACGGTAGCCCGTCTATCTGCCCGAACGCATCTCCGCAACCGTCGTTCGCCTCTGTCATCTATGGCCCGTGGTGCACCACATTTGCCACGTCGCTGATTTTGGACAGTCCCATTTTGCCATGCACGGTACACTTTTACCACGGCGGCACGCGAACAGTTCACAAACTCAGCCGTTTCGGAAACGCTTCCACCCTTGGCCCGAAAGCCAATGATCATGCCTTTTTGGAAGTCGGATAAATCGCTTCGTTTCTGCATTACGCCAACGATTGAAATGTTTTCCGAAGCCCTCACACACCCTTTATATACGCTCAACTGCACTGTGCTGCCACCTGCCTTCTGTGATTGGTTATTTAACTCTGACATGGAAAGTACGTGGTGGTCACATTAATGTGACTGGACTGTGTATCATATAATGCTAATATTCACAATGACTAATTGTTAAAATTCAGAATAATCATGTGTAGAACAGACAGCGACTAGACATTTGGGAGACTCAGTACGGTAATGGAGAATGTTCACAGAGATATGAAATCTTGGTGAGTGCAAAGCAGTTCACAACTGCTAGAGATGTGCAGCAGGTGATCCACAAAGCCTTGAATGGGTTTTAAGACTGAGAAATTTACAGTCCAGGTAAAGTACAGTAAAATGTTCCTAAAGCTCTTTCAACTACTTACTAATATTCCCAGATGTGTGCGACTGGTGTGTTGCTCTGCAATTCCACCATACTTAATTTGTATAATGCCATTTCAACATTTGTGTTATATTTTCACTAGAGCAGCATACAAATAGTTCATTAACAATGCAGAATCTAAACTACTTCCTGAACGACAATAATCATTATTTTTGTAAGTCTGATAAATAGTTATCTTAGAAATCGGTGATAAATAATTATGAGGATCAAATTAGATGCATAAGATTTCAAACTTAACAACATTTATTTCATCCGCACTTCCAAGCTACACATGTGTGTATATCCCCAAGCATTCAACAACTGACTGTCCTTGCTTATCAATCTTAGAAGAGAAAATTTGTACTCTGTAATCAGGTGCTGCCATCTCTCGGCTGTGCTGGGGTCAAATTGGTAGGATTTTTTTCTATGTTTTTTTCAAATAGAATAAACCACAACGAGAGTATCCCCAGCGAACAAGCGAAGTGAGTGAACGACATTATTTACACAAAATTTCTCCCCCCCCTTTTTTCTGTTTGCTACCGCATCTGTAGTGAAATATCTGCTTTCTTACAGATACATTGTGTTGCATTTGTTGAAGGTTTCATTTCATAAAATTTTATTATTATTATTTAAAACAAATAATGTAGCTTTTAAGTTATATTATTGGAATTTGCATACTTTAATTTTCATTTGATCCTTGTTTTAAAACATACTGAAAAATACTCTTCCTGCACCATTCCTTGTTTTAAAATACACCAGCTATATCAAGGGCACATACTAAGCCTGCCACGATGTAGCTAAAAACACAGAAAATTTGTGTATGGATTTGGCATTTTGAAAATTATCAATAAGAAATGAAAAGCACAGAAAAAAATATACAAATTCTCTACAAGCTAGTATCAATACAGCAATGAAATATCACACCTTTGGTAAAATATTTCTTGGAGCATCCACATTCAGTAATTTAATAGAACAAACAAAAATTCATTAACAAATCCAGGATAAAAGCAGCTTTAAAATTAGAGAAGCACAAGACTCTTACAATAGGGATCTTCCTTTCAATGTACTGCACATCCAGGTATCAATCC
Organism: Stegodyphus mimosarum; assembly: GCA_000611955.2. Lineage (NCBI taxonomy): Eukaryota > Metazoa > Arthropoda > Arachnida > Araneae > Eresidae > Stegodyphus > Stegodyphus mimosarum. The sequence goes on along the minus strand of KK116698.1, from coordinate 856,875 downwards.
TCAGAAATAAAATAATCTTACAAAAGGCAGCAATAAAAGAAGAGGGACCTAGATTAAGTCATTAATTCTGATTCCACCTGATAAAGAAGACAGACACCTATAAAAGCTCATAGTTTTAAATATGGTTTTCGCATGTGTCAACCGAAATCATTTAATTTCCTTTTAACTTCCATTTTCTAACTTCCAATAATATCGTTTTAACTACATATACCTTTTGATTCTGCAGTTCATACATGCTTCACGTGGCTTTTTTCCTGTTTAAAAATTAGAAGAAATATCTTTCAACATGCATTTATAACATGATGAGAATGTCACATATACTGTCAATGACTAGTTTTTATAGCTCAAAGATGCGTTTTTCCCCCCCTATTAAAAAGGCACTTAGTGCTAAACAAATTCTGGCATGAAATGTAACTAGGTGGTGGCAACCTCAATGATACATGAAAAGGCTATACATACAGCTATACATGATGTCAAATAATGCAATTCTGTTTTCTGTAGGCAAAAACAGACTGCAGTGTACATGGGCGAACAAAGCTGTTGTTCCAGACATACAGTGATCTAATTTGCTTTAAAAAAAGAAAGCAAAGAATTGCAAAAATTTGGGATCAGTCACAAATTTAGCAAAAAATTACTATCTGTACTTCAACTTTCCCACTTGTTCATAACAAAGCCATCTATGACACAATGTACACAGGCTACCAAATTTAGTGCATTGATGCACACATTTGTCAACTAGTGTCCTATTGACAGAAAAATTCCAAAAATTTTTCCCAGCTACTAAGTGCCCTAAATAAATGCCTAGAGTTAATGCACTGTCACAAGAAAGCATAACATTAGGGGGGGGAATATTTTCTTAATTTAGCCTTGTTTCTTATACTGTATCTTATGAAATGTTTATCGTGCTTCATAGGCTGTATTGCAAATTAGAAACATCAAAAGGTTCTTTGCAAAGAATGATGAAAATAAAAACAAAAAACAAAACTTAAAATTAGTTGGTTTACAAGAAGATTTGGTTTACCTGCCTAAAATATAATAAGTAAAAAATAACATATAAATAATAATTTAAAAAAAGAATAAGATTTTTATTAATCATCATCATGTTTATAACAGATATGCAACTATGACGGCTACTTTTTATTTTTTTTTCAGGAAATTGCATGCATTCTCTCACATAATATCCTCTGTTTTACATCACTTATGTTTTTAATTAGAAAATATTTTCCTTGATATTTTGATAACTCTTGTATTAGCTAATATGCTTCCATCAGTTTAGGCTACAGCTTTTTAAACTACTAGGAAAACAATTAAATGATAAAATTTTTAAAATGAAAGAATACCTTTATAGTAGGACAGGATTTTTTACTACTGGTGCCTTTACCACCTAAGCCTCCATGGGAGCCCTTTTCACTTTCATAACGGAACCTGTACATTTCAGCTGGTTGCACAATTAAATTTAAATAAGGCATTCCTTTTAAAATAAAAGAAAAACTGATCCTGTAATTTAGTAATACTTTAGAAAATTTATCAATAAGATGCATTAATGACAATGATTCAATTCAAACAAGAGATAAAAAATGATACACATTTTCAAACGAATATAACTATTTAGTGGTATGAAAGATATGTAATACATTTTAAATACTTGTCCAAAATAATATTTATGTTTTAAATGGTAAAAAATTAGCAAATCAAATATTATGGTCATACAGAATACATGAATTTACATGAGGCAGTTTATTTTAAATTACATAAAATTTGAAATGCAACACAAACTACAAATCAAAGCCTATTAAAAAATTCCCTTACAATATAATATTGAATGATAGCTTACAAAATCTTTTAAAAACTGGAGGAGGGGAAAGGTAGTAAGCTATTTCATGATGATAATGATGTTAATGATGAATAATTTATTATTAGTAAATATGCATGAATTAGATGATTCAGGATGCAAATTTATGCAATGCTAAATGAGATATGTTCTCCCCCACTTATATAATATTTAAAATTTATAAAATTTTTATTTTTTCGAATTTTAAGATTTTAAAATTTAAAATATGAAACAAAGAAAATTTCAAATTTCATAGTTCAGCTTTTTATACTCTCTTTACAAATCAAACATAGGATCATTTTGTCTTCCACTCACAGGCCATTGATCTCGATTAATGAAGCCTTCAGAACACACAGAAAGGTGAAAGGTATTTTTGTTTAAATATCTTTAAATGGGGAAAAAAGTGAATTAATAGGTTATTTCACACAATATTTTCCATAAATCACATCAATATGTAATAAAATAATTAATGTTGAAAGGGCCTGATGTTTTCTCCTATGTTTCCAGGTTTGTAAATTGGTTGGAGCCTCAGTCATAAATTGTTTAATGTAAAATATTTTATTTTTTATTAACACAGATAACATACAAAATAATAATAATAATATTTTAAAAATTTAATAACCTACAATATGAAAACAATTCTTATTAAGAATACCAAAATTTCTTTTAATACTCTATTTAACAAGAAAAGTAATCAACTTTTATTAAAAATTTACATATACTTTCATGTCACCTTTAACACACAAATTTAAAAAAGATTTTTTTTTAATATTTAAAATTAAAAATTATATTTTGCTAATCAGATCTGAACACTTACAAAGGCAAACAAAAAATGCATCACCTAAAAAATAAATATTCTGTAATGTTAATGCATTATTTTACTTGCATAAAATTATCTTAGTTGCTGCAAAGCAAGATATGAGATCATCCACATTCATATTGCATCATACAGCACTTCCAAAGTACTATCATACTATTTTTTTAAATGACACAGCAAAATGATTTATCTCTTAAGACAGGGGTTCCCAAAGGGTCCCACACTGCCCTGGGGCACCATGATGTAAGACCAGGGACGCCTCGTGGCACTCCTCTCTTGCTACACTTAGAAACAAGACTTGCGTTGAAAGCTCAGCCATATTTTTCATTAATTATACTTTCATTAAATTTATTCTATTTCTTAAAATAATAGTTCCTTAAATTTTTCTCAGTATTTATACTTCAGTTGGTCACCTAATTCCATTATTTTTACATTTTTATTTCTATTTTTAATCTAAATCTGGCACTCAGTTTTGTTTTTTAAAGCACTATTTTTTTTTGTCACTTAGTTCTTTCAGTCTGCAATAATTCTATGTTGTTGCATCAGATTGCACTTGATTATTCTCGATTTGTACTCGATTATGTTCTGCACCTATTACTTTCTGCACAAGATTGTTATATTTGGCTATAAGTTTAGTTGAACTTATTAAAAAAAAAAAAAAAAAGGATTCATGTTAAAAATGCCAAATTAATGAAAAATATTTTTACTCTAAAATTACAGAAACAATCATCTTATTAGTTACCAAGCTGAATATCAAAAGCTTACATTTCAAATTAAAAGATATTTCGATAAAATGATGCATTTCGTGATAAAAGCCAATGTATTTCGATTTGTTATGGAATCTCAGCGACCATAACAGTTGGAGGACATGTTGTCAATCATCCAGTAGGCATTTAAACAAAAGAGACTGTTCTTTATTTAGTTAAGAAAAAAAGAAGAGATACAAATTGCAAATATAGCATACAAAAAGCATAAATTTGCTTAACATAATTTTTTAAATTACATCGGCATTATTTATCTGTTTTTATGCTCCATATCACAGTTTTTTGCCCCATACCATAGTTTTTTTTTTTAATGCCTAGGTTTTGTAACTTTGAAAAATACCACTTCATGCAGTCCCAAATATTAATCAGTTTTTCAAAATGTGAGATTGAAAATTAATCTAATTTATGTTAAACAAACTTCTTATGAATGTGTTGTGGCAACATGCTTATCCATCACTAGTGCTAAACTGCATGTTTGGTGACAATGTATACATGTTAATAAAATGACATTATAAATCTCTCATTTACTAAATTTTGGGTGAATTTTTTTTTTCCTAGAATTTTTAACTATTCCAGTTACTTGAGCTTTTATGTTTAGCCGAACATCAGATAGAACATCAGATATATTTTACTATATTATCATTATTCTATGATATTTATCAATGTTGTTATATTCGTAAAAAAACTGTCCAAAATTTTTCAATCTCTGAATAAAAAATTTTGTAACTAATCTTGAAATTGCCCTAATGTTGTAAGTAAGCAAATTTAGTGCCACATAATAAAAGCTCATTTCAAAAAGGGAAAAGTTTTTTTGATGCAGTAAGCTATGAGCTCTTCATCTACAAAAAGAAATAATTTTGAAATGTTTATTCTTCAGCTGAGGCACCTCATGCCTAAAACTTGAGTATTCGCCATTTATATTTAGTAGTAGTAAAGAATTCAAATGTTAACCCATCAAATACATATTTGTCAGTAACATTTCTTAAATTGCCAAAAATATGTCTCCAAAACATTAATTCATAGTCAAAATGGTAGTTGTAAAAATCAGACAGATATGTCAGATGAGTAAAATTAAGGAACTTTTGCCAATTTTGACCAAAATTAAGGGCATTTTTGAACCAAAAATCATTTCCAAAAATACAAGAACTTTAAAATACTTACCTGATATAATGGGTACCAAAAGTGCTGCTAAGTCTGCTACTACGATTAAACTGCAGGAAAGCATTATTAAGGTTTGGATTTGTGAAAGTGGACAGGATTACATTCAGAATTTGAAATTCAGACTGTTGGAAGGCCGCTATCACAGCTTGTGGAGGGTTTATTAAAAATTGAAATGACCCTTATGCTTTTATACATATCTAAGTACATCTAAGTGTAATATGACCATAATTATGTACAATTTAAGAACTACAAATTTCATGTATCAATTACTTTGTTCTGTGTTTTGCTAAATATTGCATTTCTATTTTTTTTTTCTTAAGTAACTAAGTGTAATAAATAATTTATTAATCTCAATAAAACTTTATTAAAATTAACCCTACACTTTACTTACTACAATTTATTTATTTTATTGTAACAATATGAACTTTGCCTAAAACATTTACTTGCACACTTTTCCATATGTGATGCAGTTTTTTGGTCGCCACTCTAAGCACACTTACATTAATAGATTCATATGAAAATAACAACCAGTAAAATGATGGGTTTTGTGAAATCTTCTTTGAACACCAAGCAAGAATTTGACAATGCTATCATAGCTTTAGGCTATTAAAGGGCTAACATTTTTTCATTAAGTTTAATTTTACATATGGAAATGTTCAGAAATTAATAGTTTTTGGATAATCAATATATATATTTGATAATCAATACACATACATAATGGAATTTAAAATCCAGGTTAGTAATTTTTAATAACTTTTCCAAATCAAGCTTTTTACATTTTCATAGGTGCTATATTGTTACTTCATATTACACAGCACTTGGTAACATAAAACATCCACATGTTAATAATATTTAGGTTAAATTACAACAAAATATTCAAAACAAATTAGATTAAAAATTTTCTATGCATTCTAGAAATTAAAATAGACTTAAAAAATATCCTTTTAACACACTCAAAACAAAATGCTGATTAACAAAAATTCAATTATCTTAACTATCCACTAATCTGAATACTGCAATTTCAAAAACAAAATCATAATGATTTAGAAAGAACATCCTTTTTTCTTTTCCTAAAAAAATACTGCTGTACTAAAAAAAAAAAAAAATTATGTACACTTTTATCATTACAAATTAAATTGGTAAAAACTTAAATCATAATAAAATTTATATTAATAACATGTTAAGTGTGAAATCAATCCTCAGTAATCGAGATAAATAATAATAAAGGTTTCCCAAGACACTAAACCTTCTAAATATTGATGGACATTAAAATTTTTACAACATGAAGCAAATGTACAATAAAGATGAAATGTGCATGAAAGGTAAAATATGATGGGACATGCAAATGATTAAAATTTTATGCTATGCACACATTACAGGCATGAGCAATGACACTTTGAAGAAATATAAAAAAGCAGACTGAAAAGCCGATTTTTCATTTAGAAACTGCATTTAATTGCTGGATTTTGTGTTAGAAGGCATATTATGCCTTATGTAAGAAGGAAGTACTAATATCATTGTTTCAGCTTCTCTTGATACTACAGCTCGGAAAACGGTGCATACAAATGGCATATTCAGTGAGGCACATGAATGCATCAATGGTTTAATATCACTTTCTGTGACTAATACCACTTTTGCTTACAGCAATAGGATGCCTGTATAAGGATTCACTGAGGGGAACAAACACTGTAACCTTTCATTCTTCAGCATTATACTGAACTATCACCTGTATTGATGGTATGGAGACACTGGGTTGGTCAGTTAGAATTTGGGTACAAACCAGCCCACCTAATGAACATAAATTCACTTTACAGCCAAAATGGAAAGCATCCACAAAAACATTTTCCCCTCAAGATACTAGGTACACGTCTTGCTCATTTCTAGCCCAAAAAATTTTGACTAGCTTCCATTACATACTGAAATTTTGCACAAGACTATATTTTGGACCTCCGTCATTACACCTTTCAACTTGACAAGGTCAGATCACACCATGAGGTAAAAATATGTTTAACAGAATTAACTCGAATAGAATATATAATTGCTCTCTGCCTGCTAAAAAAGCCAGAGAAAGACGTTCAAAGTACGAATTTCTGCTTACTTGCACCTCAAAATTATCTGAAATTTTAATCATGCCACTTTTTCATTACAGTGTATTTGCAGAATAAATGCAATTCTGCTAACTGGTTTTATTTGTGGTGTATTGCAAAATTTCAGTGGTCAGCAGTGCAGAAACTGATATTAAATAGTTACTTCTATTTGAAAAAGGAATTAATTATTTTTACTCAGACAAAGCAGATGATTGCTATTTGCTTAAGTTTCACCCCAGTTTTGATCAAGAGTCCTCCAGAAGATGAAATCTTGAGGACTTGGACTCCCCTTCACTCCAGAATCTCTCAAAACTTTCAGCTCAACAGATTTGAAATGCTCCCATGACACAAACGTACTACAGTAATAAGCACTGATCCCTTTTGAAGCCAGTTCCATCAGCATAAGAATCTGCATGCCTGTGCTAACATAAAAAAGTTGTAAAAAGAATCTGAAAAATTCATGTTGTTACCTATAAGGTGCCCATTGCCTTGACCAATAAGAAGCACTCTCTTTGCATCAGCTATGATAAATTTGTGAGCCTAATCTGAGCAGATATTGCAAGATATGAAGGATATTGCAAGATATAAAGAAGATATTGCAAGATATAAACGAACCTGAGACATCAACAATTCGAAAAAATTTCTTCTTTAACACAGAAACAAATTTCAAACTTTTTCATTTAATTTAAAAATATAATTATTACCTCCCTAATATTATTAAAATGTTACATAAAAAGGCAGAAGGAGGTAGATGTTATTTTCAGCTGTCTGTTAAGTTCAGATAACTGGTACATCTTGTTACATCAACTTTTGCTTTATTCTACAAAATATAGTTAATTTTCATTATTACAGCATAAAATTATTGATTATTAACACAACTGTCCTGATGCACATAGATATATAAATTATTTATCACTATACCTGAATAATAACTCCTATTCACAGGAAGATCTAAAAAATTAATTGCTCCTTCAGGAGAATTTGGGGAATAAACATCATTTACTGCAGACAAAGAAATATCTTCCTGAATGTAAGTTCCTAACTGAAGGGCTTCGTTGTACGAGCTTGCTATAAAAATACTCTCCGACAGCATTTCTTCTTCTTAATTGAATTTTCAGCTAAGTTGATACATCTAAAATTTAAAATACTACTCTGTCATTATAGCAATTTTAAGCAAGAAAGTTAAACTTACAGTCATGTATAAAATATAATGCTTATAATAATTAAAAATTATTTAATAAAAAATGTATTGACAACTTGACATACTCTATCTTGGGAATTTTCCTTAACTCTCGTTTGAATTTCTGATCTTGAAATAAAATGCATGTATGTATGTATATGTACGTACATATATAGATACATTTTATTTCAAGTGTGCACATATATATGTATGTATGTACACACATATGTATGTATGAACAGTTTGTCAAGCATTGGCTTTATAACAGGTAAATAAAATCAAAAAATTAGGAAATGATAGAACTGCCAAAAATTTACCTTGAGATTACCTTGAGAAGGACTATTTTGAAAGCGACTATTTGTCACTAAAACTGTTGAACCCACTGATAAATTATTAGAGTGCTAAATACATTTCTGAAAACAAAAGAAGCTGTAGAATGTTCATTATATAAAAATAACAGAATAATGATTTTCACACTGAATGAATTTAATTTTTTTGCCTGGAGGTGGACCTTTCTATCATAAAAATTTTAAGTCTTTGCTATAGAATTCTAAAAAGAAAAAAGAAACAATGCAAGTAAAAACTAATTATCATTTGAACCATAATGCTATACGCACCATCCTTTGGTTAGTTGTTTATGGCAAAATGCATGACCTGCCTTAGGACAGACACCTTTATGAAGAACCTTTCCAAGCTAAATTGGCTTCTATTCGATACACACAGTTAAAATCATGAGCACCCCATACAGCCACTCAGTTTTAGGGAAAATTATTTTAAGTTGAACTACCAGTGTTCAGTGGTCTTATAAAAACACATCTTAAATCTTGATACAAAAAATAACCTAAAACATGAAAAAGCTCAGGATTTTTCATGTCGGGACCAGATTCAGAAATGTATAATCTGAGGTCCATTGCTAACAGCAGAGTTTACCAAAAAGTTTAAATGACATTCAGATTTATACTGGAAGGGAAAATGTTTTCTAGTAGAATCCCTATAATTTACTGCAAATGAGTCAACTGAGGTTATTAGTGAATTATACTCTAATATACGAGATAATAATAAAATTACATGAAAGTAAAAAAGAAAAGTTTTGATTTATTTATACACTTTTTAGCTATTACTAATTTCTTACAGTTATCACTACCAAATACAAATATGCTTGCAATCTGTATTATTATATAACAACTACAAGCATATGTGTACTTTGTAGTGATCACTGTAAGAAATCAGTAATAGCTGAAAGCTTGGAAATACACTTGTAGCTGGTATTATTACATGATTTCAAGTACTAAGTACAAGTAAACTCTTAATATAAACATGTTAAACTGGAATCTTGGTTTGTGAATAAATGATTAACGTGTCTAAGGCGTGGTATAAGAAAAATAATTTGACAAAAAGGGTGGCATATTGTAAGAGGTATGGTAGTATAAATTGCATATTTATTATCATAAATAAAAGAAAATTTGGTACCTTCTGATCATCTGCCTCTCCCTCCATAAAATTGCGAATTTGTTGCCAACTTTGGACAGTATTTGCAAACTTATCGCTTACTACTATTTTTTTACCAAAACTAATGCATCAAAAGCAATAAACATTATCAAAATGGCCAATCAATTAATAAAACTGAAAACAAGACACATTAATAATAAGAAAACACTCACCTTTTCCGAGAAATTCTTAAGCACTGTTGCTCTCTCCATGCACACAGCAATCTCTTTTAATTTTTAGAAAACTGTGCAAAGTTGACACTGCACATCAGCCCTGCACATTGGCCAAAACAGACACATGCTAAGTGTGTACTTGGGTGTCACACATATAATTTTTTCAAAAAGCACGGATTGCTACATAATTATCTTGACTGCCTACTGCTTTGCTTTGTGGATACTTTTCACAACTTTTCAGTAGTGATGTAGATAATCAGAAAGTATCCAAAATTTATTGAAGTTTTTCAACATTGTAATACACACATATGTGACACAAGTCATGTATAAGTAATGAAAAATGGAACTCCTTGTTAAAGCAACCACCACAAAGCCTTTGGTGACATATGAAATTTGGCCATTACAAACTGCATTATTAAGTTTGACACTTCAGCAACTCATCACAAGACCACTTTAACATGAAAGTACCTAGGAAACTAGCTAAACTTCTGGTAAAGTACAATGCTAATGACTCCAAAAACTTACACATGAAAAATTAAATGGTGCAATTTCAGAAAAACAAATTAACCTGGTAAGACGCATGAGTACGGTGACCATATTTTTTCGGAGAAAATAAAGGACACTTGTAACGTGACATGAGGGGGGTTATGGTAATTTAAATTCGTGCTCAATAATTTTGTGTTAGGCGTGGGGGTTTGTGCGTTCGTGTGACGTCACAAATGTTAATTTGGGGTCTTCCAAGGTGTGACAAATTGTGACATGGAGATTGGGGATGGGCAGGCTCAAAATTATCCCAAATATTGCGATCATTTATGGACGCCTCCTGATAAAAAAAAACTCCAAAAAACTTAGTAATTCAAAAGGTTTATTAAAACAATAGAAGCAGACATTAATATGTTCAACGAGTTTTAAATAATGTAATATGTAAATATAGGATATTAAATAATTTATTGCTCATACTTTCCAGATGTATGGATTTTTCGCAAAAGTGCCGGTTCACGCTTCAAAAAGTCGTGAAATTCAAGGCAATTCATTTCAAAGTTAAATTTTACAGCTATGCTGGCTTGTAATGTACTAACACTTAATTGGGTTTTGTCACTGGTCCACATATTATTTACTAATGAAAATATTCTTTCGACGGGAGCATTAGTTCCAGGTAGACATAAAGCAAACTCAATGAGTTTACAAGTATTGTTGAAGGCAATATGATTCGCTTTAAAGTGATTAAATATCTCCACCCACCTTAGGTGGCAGGATTTGCTGTTTTGCCTCCATTCGTCAATTTTTTCATTGGTAATGTAATTTTTTACGAGGGTAATTTCGTCAAATAATTCACCGTCGGATATTTCGACCGAACATTGTTCTGATATGAAAATGTAACTTGCCTCCACCTTCAACCACACAGGGACTTCTCGCAAAGTGATCCATTCAAAAACTTCTGCTTCATTGAAACACATGTCCCAATTGCTTAGATATTCAATGCATGTTTGATAAAACGTGCAAGTTTCAGAGATAAACTGTGTAGATTGCCCTTTTGATAACGTTTTCTTTATCACTATTGGAACAAACTTCTCATTTTTTCTTGAATTTAGCTTAGTTTTTAATTCCTTAACAAGTAACGATGTTTCACATACTGAAATATCCTGACCTTCAGCCTTCAAAATATATTGATGAAACATTGACGCTTGATTATGAACAAAAAATAACCATTCCTCTGATAATTCCCCATTGAAAAAAGTTTTAAGTATTGTTGGGCATTTATCCCGATTTAAAAAGTAAGCCTTTAAGGGTTCAAATAGTTGTAAAACTCTATCCAGTGCTGGCAGAAGAGTTAACCATCTTGTTTTACTGTAGCCAAGTAGCTTTTTGTATTGGACCTCTGCCTCATCACAAAATTGTTTCAATATTTCTACTCGTATTGTGTAAATATAGAAATGTGAGTAAATTTTTACCAATACCACTTCAATATCTATCGGAAGGCAATCGACCGCAGTGTTGATGCAATTATTGAATATGTGGGCTGCACAATTAACAACAATCAATTTCTTTTTGCTCGATTGTTGCATTTTGTATAAAACATTGTTTTTTCCTCTTCTTTGAGAACCACCAAAATTAACATTTGTATTATCCGCGCACAAGGCTACCAATTTCTTGGTGGCCCCAAATTTCTCCAGCGATTCATTGATACAATTTGTCAAAATATCGGAATTTTCACCGGGAAGCTGTTTTATATTCAAAACTTTTACTCTAACTCCAAAATTGGGTAAAAAATATCTGACGAGAATTGTACATAATTTGGTGTTGCCATGATTCGAACAATCAGAATAAATGGTGATATAATTTGTTTCGCTTAGGTCACTTTTGATCGCTTCAAATGAATATGGGGCGAGGACATTGCAAATAACTGATTCCGTTTTTGTCCTTGCGCAAGAATATTTTTCTTCGAAACACTTCTTAATTAGCTTAGAGGAACAGTCACTAGATCTAAATGAATAATTGTGTTGAACTGAATGATAACACCACGATGCTTCTTTTAGGGCTAACGCATTTTGGGTGTCATTATCTCTTTTATTAACAAAACATTCATTTAAAGATTTGCTCGTCGAAGCCTGCCTATCCACATCTTTGTGTTTTGAAGTTTGAAGATGCTGATTAATTGCCGATCTGCCGCTATTTGCAATGTTGAAAGTGGCTAAACATTTACTGCATCTGACATCGCTATTTTTTTTTATGAAACCGATTTTCCTTTTTTTATGAAAGGAAATTCTTCCTGCAACGCTTGGTTGAAAAAGCACTTTCTTTTAGGCGCCATGAATGGTAAAAGTCAAGATTTCTATAAAATTTAGTTAGATAATACCGAAATATCAAAACTGAAAATACAAAGCAAACTTACCTAGGAGCTAGGACCAGGGTAAGTCATAAATTGATTACCGTTGAGTAAACTAAAAACTGTAAAATACAATATTTGGGTAAGATTGAACGAAGGACGTGCCGCACGCACAAACCGTAGAAGGAGAATGAACACAAAGATTAAAGAAACTAAGCAGCAAAGCTGTATGTAAGTAAAGCGTCGGCACTTCAATGGGAGAAATTGTGCTTCGTAACGACCGCAGCGCTCGTAGCGGTGGCGATGTGGAAACACAATCAGTAAACCTGCGCATGCTCCTTTACTTTTCAGTCTTTGGTTGTTTGTTTGATTCTACCGAAATCGTGTTAGCTTCTAACGTGCTTTGGTTGTGTTATTTATAACTTATTAATTTTGTACTTTTTAATTACAAAAGGCTCTTTTCAGAACCAATTTTTATTTAAAATTTTCTCTAATGACGTATCGATACTGTGGATTTAAGGATTGCAAGAATCATTTCTACACGTTTCCTTGAGACGATGCGTACTTAAGGAAGTAATAAAGAACAGTTTTAGGACATGTATTGTTGAAATTAAAGGTAAAAAAACATCTGATAATTAAAAGAATTATTCCCTATATTTTATAATAACGCAGGTACAAGTTTTAAATAATATTTTTAAAATCTTTTTTTTTTATTCCCTTTCAGAAATATTCAGAGAAGGTTATGTACTATTTAATGTATTTCACTATTAAAATAAAAAGACCGCTAATTTGAAATGAACCGAATTGAGCATTAATTACAAATTGACTTATATTTTTTTCATTTGAAAGATGCCTCAGAAGCTAAAAAAATCATGTCATATTTGAGAAAGTATTTTAGGTAGAACTCTGTAAGTGGAGAAGAAAGAATGCATAATTTTAATGTTAATAGCAATAAACTTTGCTTAAAAATGTATTCTTTTCATATACTTAGGACTCTGAAATACTGTAAAAATAGAAAATATATACATTTATATATACAATTACGACGCAACTGCAAAATATTTACATCCAATCGTGTCAAAATTCATGGTGGCCTCGCCATCTTACTTCCAACCTCCATGACGTCACTGCATGGGAGAGGAGGAGGGGAAGAGATTTAGTTTACATCGCCACCACTGCAGTGGATTGTCGCTGCAATTTGGCGTCATGTTATAGTATGGGAGTGCCGACGCTTTACTTACATACTGTCATGTTATAGTATGGGAGTGCCGACGCTTTACTTACATACAGCTCTGCTAAGCAGTCCCTAGTTATGTGGTGGTGGTACTAACGCGAGAAGCAAGCATTGCTCCGGCCCGACTGCGTATTTGTCAGCGTACGGCTCGGCTGGCATTTAGAAAAATACGTTGCGGGTGCTCCGATCTAGAGTTGCAGAAAACCAATTTGAGAAATTTGATTTTGCGACGATTTCTTTTTGAGAAATAAAATTTCTCAAAATAAAGGACAATATGCTTATTTCAGGAAATAAATAAAGTTAGAGGACAGAGCCTTCAAATAAAGGACTGTCCTCTGAAATAAAGGACGTCTGGTCACCGTACGCATGAGGGATATTTCGGCACCCCATGCTAAAAAAAAAATTGCCAGAAATCTTACCCCATAATCCGAAACTGTTAAGTCCATCAGTAGCTGCCTCCAAGGTCATGTTCTATACGTCTGAAGTGAAAAAAAAAATTCTGAGCATTTATTGCGGTTTAAAGAACAGTTTGGGGTGTGCCGACACCCCAAGCGCACTTTCGTGTTGCTTTTTTTCAGTGTGAGCCATGGCGTGTTCAAGTCGCTCTGGTCGGTTTTTTCCTCATTTGATTCAAAATTTCTTCAAACAAAGAAATCAAACGACTTAAAAAATTATTAGAGGAGGTTTCATCGGATGAAGGTTCTATACAAAAAGAATTATGGGACTCAGATAGTGAAGATATATTTAATGATCATCAGTTTGAATTAGAAGATGAGTGCGACTCTTCAGAAGACATTCCTTGTAATCAAATCGAGTATTTTATAGTAAAAGATAAAATAACAAAATGACAGAAAGAACCTTTTCAAGTTTAAAGACGCATGGCGTCACATAGTATCATAAAAAATTTGTCTGGCAGTACATATATACATATCTAAAGATGTGGCTTCTCCCATCGTTGCATGCAACCTGGCATTTGCAGTTTGAGATCCTCATTTGAAATCATGACAGAAACAGAAGGAACACAATGAAGATTCTCTTGATGAACCACAGACAAAGAAAAGACAATCATGTTACCAGAGATGTTACACATGGTCAAGGAAAAAAGACAGAAAATCAAAAACTTTATGTGTGAAGTGTAAAAAAAATATATGTCAAGAGCACTGTGAAATAGAAGATTCATGTATAAATTGCAAAATATCTAATATGCCTTGAGCTTAATTGATTTTAAAATTAATTATATAACTCATTATTCATGTAATAATTCTTCATAATTTGGATTATAATTGCATTCACAAACAAAAAAAAAAAGATTCTCATAGAAATCAATGATTCCTTGTCATCTTGAAAAAAGTAAGTACTTTTTAACAGGCCCGATTTGTCTGTTATTGATTTTAAAATAAACATTATTTTTAAGCTATTTTATATAATAAATGTTAAAATTAACATAGAATGCATTCTTTTACTGAATTTTAATAACATGTTTCATTTTACATCATTTAATTGCTTGGGGTGTGTTGACACCTCATGCGCGTTCTCAGATTACAAAATACAGTGCGCGTCCTCCTGGGTTAAAATGGCACACTTTGAAACAATTTCCTATCACACTGACAGTTTTCCTCATTACATAAAAACAAAGTGTTTCACACCCTTTTTTGTGAGGGAGTGAATTACTGGTGTGGTTTGTCATAATATATACATGCATATTTGAACACATACAACATATACACTTGAACACATATATCCATATACACATGCATACATATCCAGTTCCGATAACAGAAGAGAACCAAAAATTATTTATTATAAGAAGGAGCAGTATGAAAGCATTTGATTAGAAACGTTCTAGATTACAAATTAATATAAACTGTTGGCATCTGAATTAAAATTTCCATCTCATAAGCATGCTACAAGGTAATTTGTATTGACCTTGAAAAGTAAAAATACTTGGAGCAGTAACAAACTATGACCTGTGCCAGCAAACGTGTTAAACAATTTTTAGCAACTGAAATCTGTCTGCTAAAATGTATTATGAAACTTAAAATTAGGCAAAAAAGCAACCTAACACTTCCCTCCCTTTTTTTTTTAATTTTGAATTCCATACTGCCATATTTCCCTTCGCCTTAAAAATATTAATGATATATACTACTAGGTAATAATTCTCTATTTTGTGCTTCCATGTTTGCTCCAAGTCATGTGCAGGTTCATTTTTGCAGAAGGAATTTTATTTATTTTTGATAAATAAAAAATAAAATTAATTCCAAATACAACATATTCCTGCACATAAAAGTTACAGCTACTTTTAGATATCAAATCAATTATTGTCACTTCTGAACGATAAGATCATTACCAAAATATTTAAAATAAGGCTCCCATTAATATTCAACTTTTACTTTCCCTTATTTTCGATGATTAAATAAAATCATTTCCTTAACTAAATGCAATGAACTTTAATAAATTAAGAATAAGTAACTGAATAATTCAATAGATTTTTTATAAAATACAATAACATTACTAAGAATACTATTAAAGTTTAATTCGTATAACCTATTGCCATAAGCAAATTAAGAAAATTGAAATAAAAAATATACATTTAAAACATTTGAAAAAATATGTGTGATTTTTTAAACTCTGGGGGCGGGGGTGAACTGTGCATTCTGCAAAAGACATTCATAAGAAATGTAAGAATTAAATCAAAAGACATGATTCATAAAAAATATAAAAATTACACTACAGAGAGAAGATATTTTATCAATATAATTATTGATTATAATGTATAATAACTGCATAATAACTTTTTAATTATATAATTTTTGAAGGAATTTCTAAAGAAAGGGATAAAATAGCAGTAATATTTTAAAAGAGAAGGCCATTTTTGCCTTAGAAAATTTGCAAATGGAAGAGAGGCATATGTTTTAACATATGGTTCAGTTGTTTTACAACACTGTTTGAACCAACATAGTAATTTATTTGATGTCGATTAAGATGAAAGAAGCGCTACAAAAATGTGACCACTTACTGAAACAGTTTTATGTGAGAGATGTATTCTCTGCATGTAATCCATCAACCAAATAAGTTAATAGGTGGCCCCGAAAAAATTGTGAACACAGCCAAAAACCTGCTCATACACAGAAAAAAACCAAGGCTGGCATGATTCTTCCACAATTTATACTGGATATTTGATAAGTTATGCAAAGAAACTGAGAAATGTTTTCTCACGCAGTTTCCAAATAGAGAGACATCCACACTAATGGCAAAAATTGTCAACCATCTACACGAGCAAATGACAATTTATTCAAACTTCTGGTGAGCATATAAAAGACAGGAACTAGAAAAAGCAGCTTACAGACATTTTATTTTTTATTTCATTTTGTTAATCTAACAACCTTGGCTACTAGAAAAATTTTTTTCATCCTTCCGATAAAATTTTTATCCAATTTCTTGTAATTTATATCTGCATATTACTACATCCAATTTCTTAATATTCGAAAAGTTAAGTATCATATAATAAAAATACACACTGTTAATACATGACAGTACACACTTAAAATACGTATATAAGCTATCATACGACAAAGCAACACAAAAGTTGCATCTCATAAGGTAAATGATCAAGATTAATGGATTATTATGATGCCGTATTCAGCGTATCCCTATCAACATCAATGATTCAGCGTATCCCTATCAACATCAGCCGTACAGCCGATATTCAGCGTATCCCTATCAACATCAATGATTCTATTAGATTACAAATAAACATATACATAAAAAATTTACAGCATCAAAACCGTACAGCCGTTATCAATAAATATTCAACGTACCATCCCTATCAAGATCAATGAGTACTTATATGAAAATAAATGCCTCTATCAAGGTTTAATTATTTATTTCCCCTATCGCTCCAAAAAAGTATACGCTTCTATTAGATTACAAATCAACACATACATAAAAAAAAATTACCACATCAAAACCATACAATTCATTCTTCTCAAAATATTAAGCAATTAAAATCATTAAATAAAACAAAAGTTATACATTTTTTCAAAATAATAATTAATACATTTTTTCAAAATAATAATTAACGTAATTTTCGTTAAAAACGCTGATTACACTATAAGATAAAGTCAGTACCACAGATTATCAAATTCCCTGATAAATGACGAATTGTAATAAAATAATTATTTTTAATATGATGTTAAAGATTCTTACTTTTTCATGAGGAAGAACTTTACACTAATCTTATTTTTTAACGAAATATGTTTGTCGTTTTAAAACATCAAATCTAAATATAACCTTTAAGAAAAAACAGAATTAAGAATCTTACCACTTTATCTGCACACAGTTACCGAAAAGGGACTTCCCCGTGTCATGCATTATCGCATTGATGTTTATCGCATTTAAAAGGCACACGCTGTCAAAATGTTGCCAACCTTTGTAAACGTAACATACAGATGAAAATTAGGAATACCAACAAATCCTCAACAAAAAACATAGTAACTGCCGCCGACTACTAATTATAAAACATTTTCTTGTTCTTCTTCTTCTTTCTAATAAGGTCAGATCCAAAATTTCATTTGCTTTCATAACTTCGAATATGAAATTCAGTAATTCATCAATAGCCCTCATGCACCAAGGCACGGTTTTCATAATTTTTTACATATGGTGCAAGCTGGAAATGTTTTAGTACCACTAGAATATCTGAGGGTCCCGAAGTCAACCGAGACAGAGCCGTTTAGTCTTTCCTGTCACCCTTGAAACCAATAGCAGTACCAGGACTTGCACTACAATATTAGGAGCGTTTGGCGTTTGTCTGTACATAATTGTGACGGACTATTCTAGTAGAGTCGGTGTTTAATCATAGTATTATTAGCCTTGGAATGAGTCGGTAGTAGTCTCCAGGAATTGTTAGCTTTCTTTTCGAGTATAGTTCAAGGTAGTTTAAAGGTTCAGCATAAACCTAAGGCATAGAAGTACCTCCTTTGCTTGTCTATCGGCTATATCATTATATTTTAGATTTACATGAGATAGTATCCATTCTAGATGGACGACAGAAGTATGGGACAAGGTCTTAAGATTTTCAGTAACTCTTAAGGAACGTGCACGAACTCAGTTAATACACTATAATTTAATATGTTCATTATAATGTAGATCTTTTGTGGCAGCAGTGATGTTTTGTTTTATTATTTGTTAGTGTTCTATTTCTTGACATTTTAATTTTTAAGGCCTTTTCTGCTATTTATGTGATATTTTATTTAATTTTTTGAAACATTTCATGTACACTATTCACTTGTAACTGAAGCTATGAAAATAATGAATTTCAATCACTTTTAAGGTGAGAGTCTTTTGGCTATGAAGACATTTAGAAAAGCTTCAAAAAATAATTATGCACTCTTAGACAAAAAAAAAAAAAACCGACGCACCAAGAAGGAGACGATGTACATGTACAGAAAAACAAATGATTACAGTTTGAGAAAAACTGGACTATTTATTGAAGTGATAATGTTTCACAAAGTTAAAAAGTCAGTAACGCGTTTGTCCACCTCTGGCCCTTCTACAAGCAGTTATTCGGCTTGGCATCGATTGATAAAGGTTGCGGATGTCCTCTTGAGGGATATCGGGTCAAATTCTGTTCAACTGGCGCGTTAGATCGTCAACATCCCGAGCTGGTTGGAGGGCCCTGCCCATAATGCTCCAAATGTGCTCAATAGGAGAGAGATCCGGCGACCTTGCTGGCCAAGGTAATGTTCGGCAAGCAGTAGAAACATGTGCATCGTGGGGGTGGGCATTATCTTGCTGTAATGTAAGCCCATGGTGGCGGGACATGAACTTCTTCGGAACAGTTCGTTCAACAGAACAGGCCTTAGAACTTCGTCGACGTTCCGCTCTGCTGTAAGGTTGCAACGGATGACAACCAAAGGGGTCCTACTATGAAATAAAATGGCACCTCAGGCCATCACACCTGGTTGTCGGCCTGTCTGCCGGAAGACAGTCAGGTTGGTATCACACTGCTGTCCGGAGCGTCTCCAAACTCGCCTTCGCTGGTAATCGGGGCTCAGTTCAAAGCGGGACTCGTCACTGAAGACTATTTTACTCCAGTCAGTGACATTCCAGTGCGAATGAGCCCGACACCAATGCAAACGGGCTTGACGTTGTACAGAGATAAATGGTAGTCGGCGCAAGGGGTGCCGTGACCTCAGCCTCCTTTCTGTGAGTCGTCTATGAATGGTCCTTGCGGTCACTGAAGCACTAGTTGCATGTACAATCGATGATAATGATGAATCTGTGGCTGTGAGTGCCGCTCTGACGATTGTTCGGTCTTCACTTTCTGTCGTTCTTCTTGGCCTACCGCTTCCTTCTTGAAGCTGTGTGTGGCCATGGTTCACCCATTCCTGCCAACATCGTCAAATAGTGGCATCTCTCCTGCTCAAATGTCGAGCTAAACGCCGATAAGACCAATTGCTTCTTTGAGCCCAACTACACGACCTCTCTCAAATTCTGACATCTGCGCATATCGTTCGTGCACCTGTATGCGAGGCATAGTTACTGTCTACTAGAGTACACGGAATGAAATTCGTCAAGAATTTATGACCTGGAATCATAATTTCTCCTCTTAAATATCCTGCCAGTTGCGCAGATCAGATGCGCTGTTCATTCATTGGCAGACAAAATGTAAAATTTTGCATTTTCCGTCGAAAGCTGTATGGATATCAATTTGTGTTTCTTTTTTTTTTTTTTTTTTTTTGTCTAAGAGAGTATATTTTCGTGAAAGTGATTGAAATTTAGATATTTTCACGAAAATTTGAGACGACAGACCTTCGGCTTTGAAAAATGATGAAAATATATATAAATTTTCATGAAACTTTACATACTTTTATGAAAATATTGAATTTTGAAAAATGATGAAACTTGTATATTTTCGTGAGAATTTGAGAGATTTTTAAAAGGTATGAAGAGAAAGAACTGTTGTGGGACAACTCTACCAGAACTCTACTTTACCAGAACAATCCTTTTCACACTTCTTGTATTAGCTGATTCCTAGTTATTCAAAGGCAAATAATAGTCATCAGTAAAAACACGGTCTGATTTCTCAGTTTGAGGTTGTTCATTGTTAAAAGTCTCTGCGAATTCCATAATTATGTGTCCGAAGACCTAGTATCATTGCTTTCACAGATACCGATCCATCTTTTTCTTCTTTTATAAGCATAGATGTGCTTAAATTTTGCGTTCACTTTTGAGTTCAGCTCTAACACATAAGTTTTCATAAATAAGCAACTCCCCGAATAAATTATTTTTCTTAAGAATAAGAAGCCTCACTGTACGTAAAATATTTGTGAAGTTAGGTTGGAAATCCTTAGTATTTCCCCTTGGAACAGCTGACTTAAAAGCTTTTTAAATTATACGTCTGAGATAGAACCAATGTTGGTCCAAGTCATTGGGATACGTAATTTTCGCAATACTTTCAGAAAGAATTGTTGATAAAGATCCCAGTTAGCGTTTTTAAAATTCCATTAGCTCCTCTGAGCGTTATGACCGGGTTTAGGTGGCCAAGGAGACCTACGTCAAAAGCGTTGTGGACGCTTCTAGCAAAGGCGAACTTGCTTCTAGGCCAACTTGCCTAAGTCTCCTCTAGACCTAGATTTCCCTTCCTCTAGACCTAGATTAGTTCGAAAACGTTATTGATGGTTCTCGGCAGTGAGTGGCAGCGACCTCGAAGCGCTTACGAGCGCCTTAAAACGGCCATGCAGATGTCTCAGTTCCACTCCCCTTAATCCGGTAACCCTGGAAATAGTATCGGCTGTATTCGTTGCGTCGGCTATGTCCGCTAGGTCCGATATGTCTCAGTGTGAACGCCGCTTAAAACACCCGGCGCGTATTCGAGAGGTTCAAGGTTCGAGTCCCGATTCAAGGTTCAGAGTTCAAGGTTCGGAGAGGGCATTGCTCATTTTTCGTGTGTTTTCAGCACAAATAACCTAATGTAGCTACAGTAGTGCTCGAACTATAAAAGGGGATGAATGATGATTCTTCACCACCAGGGATTTGGCAATTAGGTCTCCTTTAAAAGGTCACCCTTTAAAAGTCACCTTTTAAAAGGGGAGTATATAAGGCATTTTCTCTTTCCTTTCTACATCCTCGTGGTGTAACAGTAGCACCCTCGGTGCGTATTCGAGAGGTCCAGGTTCGAGTCCCGGCAAGGACATTGCTCATTTTCACGTCCAAAGCATCAAAAAACCTAATGTCTCTACAAATTATTTTCTGGAAACCATATCCGATTTTATAACATAATATTTTAGGAAAGGAATTAAAGAAAATCACTAAATTTCCCATTAAAAGAAAGGAAAATGGTTTTTTCTCTTCAAGGTACGCTATTTAGATTATTTCTTATCTTCATTGTAAAATACTTACAAGTAAATATAGCTCATATATTTGAGATCGTTTGATATTCAAACTATATACTTATTTATTTATTTTGAAACATCTTAAAAAATCTGATGCAGACACCACATGACTTCCTTGTATGCCTAACAAATTAAATACATTTTTTACAAACTTCATTTAAACTTATTTCGTTTGAAAATGAGATATGATCTTTTATTTCAAAGTGCCCTTTTGGTATTGCCGACTGCAATAAAAAAAGGGAGGTGCGCAAATAGATGTTATTGCAATCCCATACAGAAACGTTCTACGACTAACCGTTTTTGAGTTACGCGATATACATGCATACACACGTACGGACGCACGTCAAGTTGAAACTAGTCGCAAGTCCCAAATATGAGATTTTCAGTATTTTATGGTGAACTATTTTTTAAGACATGTATACGTATAAACGTCACGATGGAACTAATCAAAACGGATGTTTCCTTTGAAATATGAAAATCGAAATTTTTGGCGAATGCAGTACTTTATTTATTTCGCACAAATCTAAACGGTGTCATAAATAACTAATTACTATAAATTTACGATGCAATCTAAAGAATTATTAAAATCTAATAGTTTAATCTGGAACAAACTTAAAATATTTAAAAATTAATATAAACAAAATATTAAAATAAATTGCGAAAAATTTATATTCGGAAAATTGGAATACAAAGGAAAAAATTCTCACGAATTCTCTTTGACTATGTATATTACGAACGCATTTTCCCAGAAAATGTCTCTAAAGAATGCAATATTAATTTTTCACCATTATCGAAGCAATTGCTAAAGAAACTGGAAATTTAAAGCATTTTATAGTGTCTCTTACTGACGCATATTGACTAACTTTCTCTATTCGACACATATCTTGATTGCTACGAATAATATTTAGCCTAGATGTTAGTATGCAAACTATAAAGTAGCCAAATAGGAGATAAAATATCATTCCAGCAACCAATACTGTGCCGACGATAACATAGGAAGACAAACTAATTTCACTCGCTAAATTCAACAGAGGGAAGAATTACCTTAATTATAACCACATGTAACAAAGAGCACTTTTCAAGTAGTTTGAGTACTAGCCGTTTTTGCGAAGACCAGTAGAGTACAGACGATTATTTTTAATGCCATTTCCTGAAAAAGGAGAGCCGCTCAGGGAGTTAATAGCGCATTGTCAGAATGTAAGGTTTTAGTTTAACAGTTTTATTTTAATTTGCCTTTTTCTATCTGTACTCATTTCAACTTCCCGTTAGAATAAGCGCGCGTTACAGCTTTATGCTAATTTGAAGTAGAGCCAAGTTGCTATTTAAGCGAGAGGTAGGAACCTCTCAGTGTGAGAGAACTTTTAGTCTCAGACCACTGTTACTCTGTTCAACGTTCGCCTGACCAGCTAGTATTTAAATTCTAAACCTTAGCGCTGTTACGCTATTACTTATTGAAGTAATTCTAAGTGAGTTAGTATTAGTTAAATCTAGTTAAATCTATCCCATTTAGCATAGAGGCCAACCTCGGGTTATAGTTCTGTGAGCAAAGACTACTTAATTTTAGTTTAAATTATTTGATTGTTCAGTTTAGACCCAAGTGCGGTCATTAACTTCTGTATCCCTCCCGAGTTGGGAAGTGGCTGTATATAATTATGGTTTAATAAAAGAGGATTTTAAATCCCTCTAAAGTGCAGTTCTTCTACCACTTAACGACAGTTTTCTACCACAGAACATAGCTGTATTCAGCTCCCTGTTCAAGATCAGGATCGTGTAAAGTATGTCACGAAGATGTTCGCCAAGAATATGCACCGAACACTTAGTCCTGACACTGGCACCCGAAGAAAAATGAGAGGATGGCCTGAAAGACAAGAAGACGAACCTGAGATACCTGCATTACCTGTGCAGAACCCTGAGATACCACCTCCTACCCTAGAAGGATTTGGCTACATTGTACAAACCCTGCGGGCAGCCATGAAACCAGAGGCAAGTTTTGACGGCAAGTCAGCCGTAATAAATTTCCTGAAAAATCTAGACGCCCACTTCATGTTATATCCAGTTCACGAATTTCAGAAAGTCACTCTTGCCACCAGCGCTTTGAAGGGCCAAGCGCTAAATTGGTTCAAGTGTATTGGAAAAAATGTTTTGGGGGAACCGAGAAGCCCCACATACACTTATGAAAATTTTAAAAATTCCTTCGTGAAAGCATTTCCTATAGTACGAGATCAAGCCAGACTGGAGGCGGAACGTTTTAGTCGTTATCAGGAAAAGATAGAAGATTTGTCAAATTTTATCTTGAGAAAAATTCAAGTTTTTAAGCTTTTGTATGGAAGTCACCCGGATCCTGAAATAATTCAAATTATACTTCCTAGGCTACTGGCCCAAGTTCAAGATTTTATCGAGCTAAGAAACCTAACGACTTTAGATAAATTAGTCGAGCTCGCCGTACAATTTGAAAGTCGAAGAACGGCAGACAACGAACGACGTCGCCAATTTGAGCGAAGTAGTCAATGGAGTATGCCAAGACCCCAGCAGAAGCAACAACAGAGTTACGGGAAGAAGGCGAAGCAATGGCCGAAGAAAGATGTATCTCCTAAATCGAGCGGCGAACGGCGAGACTTTAATCCAAAAACGGGCAAAGATGCAGAAGGTAACCAGAATAAGAAGAAGGATTTAAACTAAGATGGATTTCTTCAAGGAAGGTGAAGAAGTCCGAAGCCTCGCAAAATCCTTCCACCATTAATTTAAACACCGTGGTCGTGAAAAATTTAAGTTTACCGAACTTATAAGTTTTAATTAACAACATACCGGCGAAGGCTCTTTTGGATACAGGAGCGCAAAGTAGCTTTATCTCGGAAAGATTTATCAAGAAGCACATTCGCAGTTACAGAATTTTTAGTGCAAGAGACACGAATGTCATAGCGGCCCAAGGAGAGAAGTGTAGATGCTTAGGAAAAGTGTTACTTTTTGTGCGTATCAACGACGAGGAGGTAAACATTTTATTTTATAT
The DNA here is from genome assembly GCA_000611955.2 of Stegodyphus mimosarum. Classification (NCBI taxonomy): domain Eukaryota; kingdom Metazoa; phylum Arthropoda; class Arachnida; order Araneae; family Eresidae; genus Stegodyphus; species Stegodyphus mimosarum. The sequence continues at coordinate 831,913 of KK116698.1, read as the reverse complement.
TGTGCGAAACCTGCAAACATGTATTATTCTGGGTGTGGATTTTTTCAGATTGGCAGAAGCGAAATTAGACTTTAAAGGGGAGAATTGACATTGAATATGTAACCAATAGAAATCAAGAATGATAAGCCCGCGCAGCTGGACTTACAGCACTTACCAGCAGAAGAACAAGAAAAACTCCATTCACTGGTAACTGAGTTTTCAAATTTATTTAGCGATGTACCGGGTTTCACACAGGTCGTAAATCATACTATAGAAATGGGGGATGCTCAGCCAGTTAGGCAAAAGCCCTACCGGTACGACAAAGTGAAAGAAGAAATAGTTGAAAATCATATCAAGGAGATGTTGAGGAATAAAATAATTACATTGATTTCTATCAGTTATGCTAGCCCAGTAGTTCTGTGCAAGAAAAATAATGATTATCCGATTACGCACCCGAAGCGGTTATGTTTTGCTATAGATTATCGCAAGTTAAATTCAGTCACAAAATATCCCGTATATCCTCTGCCGATAATTGATGAGATAATTCGAAATATTTCCTCTACAAAGTATATGACTACATTAGATCTTACGAGTAGCTATTTTCAGATTGGGGTAAAACCCGAAGACGTGCCCAAAACCACCTTCATAAGCAAGTCTGGCACGTACGCATTTCTTAGGATGCCTTTTGGTTTATCCGGCGCGGCGGCAACTTTCCAAAGATGTATGGACATTGTCTTAAGACCGATCCTCGGTAAAAGTACGTTCATATATTTAGACGATATTATAATTACGAGTAGTAGTCTAGAACAACACTTCAAGATTTAAGAAAAGTGTTTTTATAGTTAAACGAAGTTGGTTTGAAGATAAATGCGTCCAAATGTAAATTTGCCGCAAAAGAATTACGTTATTTAGGGTTTAAAATTTCTCAGAATGGAATCGAAACGGATCAGTCAAAGATAATAGCTATTAAAAATTATCCTGTTCCTGAAACAGCGAAGAAATTAGCGTCGTTTCTTGGTATGTGTTCATGCTATCGGTCCTTCATTAAAGACTTTGCCAGTATAGCTGAGCCGCTGCTAAAATTGAAAAGGAAGAAAGCTAGGTTTTCATGGTCAGCAGAAGCACACTTGGCATTTCAAAAAATGAAAGACGCATTGACTCAAGCTTCCGTCTTAAAGTTTCCGGAGAGGGATAAAGAATTAGAAATTTCAGCGGACGCTTCAGATTTTGAGATTGGGGCAGTGCTTTCCCAAAATGGGCAACCTGTGGTCTTTCTCAGTCGAACATTAAATGAAACCCAGAGAAATTATTCGGCCACAGAAAGGGAAACTCTCGCAGTGTTATCAGCAGTGCATAAATTTCGTGTTTTCTTTGGAAGTTTTCCAGTAACTGTATATACGGACCACGCTGCGGTCACCAGACTCTACTCTGGAAAAAATTTATCACCCAGATTAATAAGGTGAGCACCTAAATTTCAAGAATATAATCTAAATATACAATTATTTGGCCGACCCTGAGAATTTCAGTCATCCGGATATTGTGCCGATAAGAAACAGGGCCGCAAATTACGAAATAATTGATGGACTTTTATTTTATACGAAAACGACTAATGAAAACCACGAGTTTAGACCGGTTATCCCAACTAGCATTAGATTGAATGTATTAGAGGAGTTGCACGATTCGGCCATTTCGGGCCATTTGGGCATACGAAAAACTGTCCAAAGAGTTCGCGAGGCATTTTTCTTTCCCGAACTGCAAAAGTTTACTAGGGCGTATGTCCAGTCGTGCCCTACATGTCAATTTAATAATTATGTTAATTTCCGCTCGGCCGGGTTCCTAAATAGCGTTAAATCAGAATTCCCAAATCAAATAATAGGCATCGATTTATTGGGACCTTATCCTAGAAGTAAAGTTAACAAAAGCCCATATCTTTTAGTTTTAGTGGACCATTTTAGCAAATGGTTAGAATTGATTCCGTTAAAACGCGCGTCTGCAAAAATTGTAGTAGATTCAATTTTAAATAAGCATATTTTAAAATACGGGGCGCCCCTAAAAGTTATTTCCGACAATCGTCCCCAATTTGTTAGTAATATTTTTGAGGAAATGTGTGCAAAACTGGGCATACGTCACCTAAAGATGGTCCCGTATCGTCCGCAGTCCAACATAGAGGAACAGGTTAATAGAAACGTAGTGAATATCATTCGAAGTTACATTAAGAATTATCACTCTACCTGGGATAGCCATATAAATGAATTTGCATTTGCCCTTAGAACTGCCAAACACGATACAACACAAAAAACATCAGCTGAACTGTTTCTTGGAAGAAAGATTTTGACATCGTTAGACAAACTTTTCCTTGTCCAGGAAAGGGGAGAAGAATTTAAAATGAATGATATTCAAAAGTTGATACGGGAAGCGACAGGAAATATAGAAATGGCCCAAAGGAAACAGAAATTCTACTATGACCGAAAGAGAAGAGTTGAAGTACAATGTTGGAGATGAAGTTTTGAAAGGTCAAACATGCTTTATCAAATGCCCCAGAAGAAAAGGTGGGGAAATTTTTTCCGCGTTTTGAAGGCCCTTTCCTTACCGAGAAAATTACACAAACAGTGATAGTATTAAGGAGGAACAACGGCGAGAAAATTACTGCTAATGTAGATCAAATTAAGCCGTATTATGGCCGTAATAAAATGGAAATGTTTAAAGATTTTTTCCAGGATCCGGGAAAACGCACTTCCACGGAAGATGTACCTCAGTGGCAACAACAGGAACCAGCAACAATGGCAAAGAAAGGCCAGAAAAAGAAAGTTCCCCCGCTCAACAAAGTAGAAGAAAAAAGAAACGGAAAATCAACAAAGGAGGTGAATTCAAAAGAAAGAACTCTGAGAATACAAGTTCAACAATTAACAAAAGACCCAAGCACAATGGACATGGCCAACCCAAAGTAGCCAAGAGGACACTCGTTACGGAGAGACGGGGACGCCCTAACTTTACCGATGTGGTTATACGGGCATAGTCCCACGCCCTCCTCCTTGTTTGTTCTTATCAGCTCCACCACAGCCAAGGGAGCGGACAAGCCAGTACCAGTACGGTCCCTGTCGAGCTTTTTTACGTTCATAGAAAGCCAAGATGCCTGAGAAGCAAGCAGCCCCGGTTGCAGCCTGAGGATCAACGTCCGGAATACAGCAGGAGCCCGGCGCAGCGACGAACAAGGGTCCAGGAACAGAGGACCCAGCCGAACAAACGTCAAGCGGATCACCTTCCTCCCCAGCGCAAGTACCCCAGAATGGAAAGAAGGACCCCGAAAAGAAAGGCGGAGGAACAACAAGAGGGCAACGGTCAGCAACCAAAGTCAAGGAAACTGGCCCAAGCTACAATCTAACCAACCTTCAAGGATTGGGCCAAGAAAAGAATAGCTGACTACAACAAGATAAGTAGTATTTCTTATTCCAACGTTTAGTTAATTTTCGAGTGTTACTGCAAGTTGCAGGGTCTCTTTTTACCTCAAGCGAGGTTGATTTTTACGCCAAGTGGGCGATAAATGATTACTTATCTTGAAAGATGCTTTTATTTAAAATTTTAACTCTGCAAAGATTTAAAATGATTTAATGTTTGTAAAGTAGATTCTGAAGCATTGTGAATATATTAGTTTTGTAAAAGCAATGAATTGCTGCGAGAATGTTAACTAAATGATTTTGTATTATGCTTTGTAGAGAGATCTGTAAAATCCTAGAATGAAAAGTCGGTAAAAGGAAAAACACGATTTAGTCTACAGACTATTATTTCAGTGTAATGCCATGTTTCAGAAATGAACTTTGAGAAAAAGAATAGGAAGCACTTGCTGTAAACTTAGAAATTTAACGTACTTATTGTATTTTGTGATTTGTATACAATTGTTAAGTTTCATAAAATGTAACAAATGGAATTATGCCATCAATGCACGTTATGTGCAAGTTAAATTTTGAATGAAGCATTCTATGTGCAAACTACAAATTGTATGCATGAAAAGGCGAAATAGAAGTAATAGAATGCAAGTATTAGTAGGCTCTCCACCAAATACACTTAAAGTGATAGACATGAAGTTAGTTAGAACCTCAGAATTAGCTGGTTACAGGGCGTCTTTTGAGGTCTCGTTATGTCAAGTTCTAACTAATGTTAGTCGATCGTAGGGATAGAGTTGAACACTCCCCGAACAAAACAACCCGCTATTGCGGTTCGCTTTTCATCCAACACCGGTGGAGGGCATTGGGAGAAGAATTTAATTTTGCTTGAATGATAATGTGTGTGTGCGAATTTACGCAGGTAAGAAAAGAAGTCTGTTACCTAGAACTTAGTGTTATTATATTATACTAAAGTTTCTTTTCTTCCAGATTTTGCTGGAAGGACTAAGATGAAAGTAGTACTGAAAACAGATGAAGATGTATGTACACATCAAGTTTTCATCTGTAAATGACCAAGAAATTTTATTTTTCTGTAAAGGTTGGCTTAAGTTAGGAAAAGTTAAATTTTGAGTATTTCTAGAATTGCAAGTTTCAACATGGTCCGTTTGGACCACAGTAGTTCAACTTTTGCCAATTCTGGCGGAAAGTATGTAAGGTTTTAGTTTAAACTAACAAAGTTTTATTTTAAGTTGCCTTTTTCTATCTGTTCTCATTTCAACTTCCCATTAGAATAAGCGCGCGTTTCAGCTTTATGCTAATTTGAAGTAGAGCCAAGTTGCTATTTAAGCGAGAGGTAGGAACCTCTCAGTGTGAGAGAACTTTTAATCTCAGACCACTGTTACTCTGTTCAACGTTCGCCTGACCAGTTAGTATTTAAATTCTAAGCCTTAGCGCTGTCACGCTATTACTTATTGAAGTAATTCTAAGTGCGTTAGTATTAGTTAAATCTTGTTAAATCTATCCCATTTAGCATAGAGGCCAACCTCGCGTTATAGTTCTGTGAGCAACGACTACTTAATTTCTATTTAATTTTAGTTTAAATTATTTGATTTTTCAGTTTAGACCCAAGTACGGTCATTAACTTCTGTATCCGTCCCGAGTTGGGAAGTGGCTGTATATAATTGTGGTTTAATAAAAGAGGATTTTAAATCCCTCTAAAGTGCAGTTCTTCTATCACTAACCACAGTTTTCTACCACAGAACATAGCTGCATTCAGCTCCCTGTTCAAGATCAGGATCGTGTAAAGTATTTCACGAAGATGTTCGCCAAGAAAATGCACCGAACACTCAGTCCTGACAAGTATAGACAAATTATCACTTCCTGTATTATCCAGAACCTTCCATTTGAATTTAGAATATAAATCAGCTCTTACAATAGTAGCATCCAAAGCCCAAAGAAATCTCTATCATCAACAATATTCAATAGTTCAGTGCCATTCTCATTGTTGGTAGAGCTACCCCATAAAATACTATTGGCATTCAGATATCAATAGAAAAGTCTGTTCATCTGAAACAAGTGATACGCCATCATAAAAACCTCTACCGTCAAGTGGTAAGTATGCATTAAATTTCTTTTGGCTCACCAATCCAGTTTATTTATATACCTTGCATTTCTAGGTCATTGTCATTTTGAGGTAGGTCAAGATCAATAGCTTTATAATTGAAGCGCATTAATAACGCCGGGTCGTTCCTCCCTTATTCAATCTACCTTTAGGACGTGAAATATGAAATGTGAAATGCGGGGAGGTCCGATCCGCCTAGTCTTTAAAAGACCAAATGATCTTAAATGGGTCTCCCTCTCTCAAACCAAAGCGACGGCTGCCAGCGACCCACGGTTCCTCCTTAAATCATAGCAGTTACGGCAGATGACAAAAAATAAATTTTATCACCTGAAGCCGGGTCACCTTAGCAAGACCTCCGGGCGAAAAAATAACTAACAATAAAGTAAAACAAAGTAACTCAAAATATACCATTACATGCAGAAAGACAACATTCATTCAATAAAAACTGCAAGACAACACAAAAGGATAGAAGGAGAAATTGATTAACTAACTCAAAATAAGGGGGTTAATCAAAAATAAATAAATATAAGGAAGAAGCACATGGTGCATCAAACCATGCAACAGAAACATTCGCACAAAATATCACTGAACAGACAAACACACGAACACCACAAATAAAAGGACATAAAGAGAGACATAATAAAGAAAAAGTAAATATAAAGTAAAGCACGTAGAACATCAAACCATGCAACAGAAACATTCACACAAAACATCACACAGCAGACAAACACACGAACACCACAGATGAAAAGCATAATCAGAGAGGCAGAAAAACGTAAACCGCGAACCTTTAGGACGTAATAATCTCTTAAGTTGGTAGGTGGGTCTAAGTTTAGTTTCTTGTAGTGCAATAATTTGCACTTCATGTTCATCAGCTAAATCTATAATTTGATCCAGTTTTATTTTTGTGGCACAAGTGTAGAGTACACTGATATTGCACTGCAATATTCTCAAAGGTTTCACGAGTTTAATTCTAGACGGAGACTGCAACAGACTTTTCGATCTGGACGCTCTTTCCTTGTTGCGTCCCTTATTTACCCACGCGATAGACGATGCGGTATCAGATAAGGCGATCTAATCATTGACAAGGGGAAAGAATGAGCCCCTACTGTTTGTACCAAGTATTACGAGCAGCCGAAGGTAGAAGACTGACTTTGCTTCAGTGCCTGCGAAGCATTAGCTGAGCAACAATGGCCTCCCCACTTAGGCTGGCCCCGAGGCCAACGTGATATCACGTTGGCCTCGGGCTGGCCCAGAAGTAAAAACTCCCGACGTACTTCGCCCATTCTGCTCAGTGCCCCTCCCTGTTATGATGAAGCTGCAATGCAGGACTTGGAGGGGAAAAGGAAATACTCGACAAGAGTGGGATTCGAACATTCGTCGGCAGAGCCCAATGGATTAGCAGTCCGTCACCTTAAACACTCAGCCACCTCGTCGACACGAAACCTACAGACCTTTTCTTCTACGGTTTGCTCCGATTAGTTAAAACAGGAACGCAGGATTATTGGTAATTTTAATGACCGTCAGAGAGCACTTGAAATTCGTCAACAGCATCAAAGGACATGAGCTGAGAATTGCTTATGCTATGTTAATTATTGTCGTAAGGAACTATACCATAAAAAAATAAATAAAAAAAAGAGTGCCGATTTCAGTAAATTGAGAAAATACTCTTTAAAATTTTATATCACTGTACTTATTATACATTTCACGTATTTTATTTGGGTAATGTTCGAAGGTAACCATTTGGTTTGTAATGCCTAGTTATTAAATTTTCAGAATGGTAGCTGAAGTACGTGCAGGAGCCAGACAGGAGAAGGGATAAAAGAATCCTTTATTTAACTCTTTAAAATTCACAATGCGTCGACTTGATGCTAACAGATTATGACTTGCTCGGGCGGTAACTCAACTAACAAGAATTAAACTTGAAATGCCAAAAGATTAACACAACAGTAGACCTTTCCCCAGGGTTCAGATAATCCTGTTACCTAAAACCGCGTCGAAGTCTTGTCGCAGCAAAGTAAAAGCAATAACGCCATTTTAACCATCAATAAATACAGAAACAAAAGTTCACACTACAAAGGTACAAATTTTGCTCATTCTTTTCAGTTTCATCTAGAACTCAATATTTGACCTTTTCTCCTAAAGGTAAAATTTGCATTCCTTCATGCACGCTACCAAATTTAAATATTCTGGCACTGACAATTAGGGAATTGAAGGCCTATAGGAAAGAAAGCATAAACTTAATTGGTTAGTGAAAATAAATGTAAATCTCTACAGGTTCCTTTAAGGATGTAGGCGATATTTTATTATGCCAGTTGAAGTAAAATCGTATAAGGAATAGCAAGTACGGGGAAAGGGAAAATATACGGGGAAAAGGGAGGGGATTAAAAAAAAGTCCTTATATTTGTTTGGTAAAAAATTTTCTAATTTGGTTCTATTATCTACAGGGTTTAATTTCTAAAATTAGAAGTGTCGGAGCCCTATGGAAAACTGTGAGGAACGAAAGAAAAAATAAATAAATTAAATAGCTAAAAATAAAAATAATTAAATTAAGAGAACTGTAAAGAAAAATCCAATAAATTATTAAATTAATTTTAAATAGTTAATTAGAAAAAAAATATCGGATATTGTCTTATTCTGGGGATTGGCTGGAATTAAAATTTCACTTACTAACTAAGAAGCAGGTTAGCCGATCTCCATTTTAATTTAAAGCCTGATTATACGTATAATGTACTATTCCAAGGGAAGGCAGGTAGCACTCTCTTTTTGCAGCACACCAAGGAAAAAAGATAAAATGATTAAAGATCCACTAAGCAGACCTGTAGAAACAGTATCAGGATATGGAAGGAAATTTTGACGGAAAAGTATATCTTTGAAAATAAAGAGGGAAGAATTAAAGATTTTTTGATCGCGATGCTCTGTGGATATAATTCTAGTCGTCAAGCAGAAATTTTACCTGAATACAATTCCGTAACAACGTGAGAATAACCGTAAGACTTCCCTGTACAAGTGACAGCAGTGGTCCCCATGTTTGATTACATCATTCAGGAAAGTCTACAGGAGCTCTACAATAGGAAGTCACTAACGCGGAATGCGCACGAACGAGTATCACTTTTAGTACTTTCAAAAACACAAAATTTGCCCAACCTCATGAATTCATTGTAGATACTGGAGAATAAGCCTTTTGACATATGACTGGCGAGCTCCAACTCTGTACCTGGCTTGAGTACGAGGGAAAGGCTTGCATTCAGAAGTTAGAATTGATTTTTAAGGCATCGGCGCAATTTAAGCTCTGGTTATTTAGCTAAATTAGCATTAAAAGTTAAATAAAGTGCATTTTTTGGCAAAAAAAGTAGGGCAATTATTTTTGGATCCAATTTCATGTACTTATTAATCAATCACATTCATATCTGCGCTCATATGATTTACATAAGCATTAAAAATAATGATCTTGACACATATTTCTGGATGTTAAGATTTTACATTTTCTGATGTGAAAACATAAATATGTGAAACATTATGTATATTTATGCGGAAATATTTTTTCAGATGAACATTCTCTTATAGTAATTATGACAGAAATTTACAACATATTTCTATTATCATATTATCTATTTAAAAATGCAATATTTGATAGCCTTCCACATAGTAGCCATTCTAGAATTGGTTCTGTACTGTTATATAACATCAGTGGCGGATCCAGGATTTTGGTCAGGGGGAAGCTGAGGTCATAATTATTTTATATCATGTTGACGCCTCGAAATTTGACTGGAGTGAACGAAGGTATTTCCTTAATCTATTTTCATGAATTCTGTATTATCATAAATTCATATATCAAAAGTTGATATTTTAAACACCTGACAAGAATGATATATGAATAGAACACAGTATCAAAATTTGTGTATTATGTTATAGCAAAGCATACTGACATTAAACTGAACAAGTTAGAAAATGACAGCAAATTATAAGACAATATTCATACGACTGCTCTTTTGGCTTAAAATGTTGAGCACTTCATTAACATTTATGTCTATAGTATAAAATATATTCATAAGTGCTAGAACAGTAAGTCCTTTTTCACCTGTTATATTCCTAAAGTACCTCTTTAATCTTCTAAAAGCACTGCAGCTCCTCTCTGGAGTTGCTGTTATCACTGGTATTATTGTAAAAGCTCGCGTATATTTGGAAACATCGCCTTTCAACATCTACTTAACATTTCGATAAGAGACGGTTTGGTGCCTGGAGATTCACTCATTTGTTTTTTTCCAAAGCAAATATTCAACATGTGCTTGCTCAGTTGTGATTAAAACTTCAGTTGCAAGAAGGTCATCCTCATCAAACTTGATCAATATATCGAAATCTTTTGTGTTTCCTGAGCCAGATGCCAAACAGAAGAAGGAAGACAAAATATCCTTATGAACAAAAAATCTATTCTGAATTTCTTTAATCATGGCATCCAAAAATGGAAGAAACATAGAAATACGATAATATGATTCGGGATGAGTAATATCCACGTTGGACTGATCGACTTGTAGTTTATTTGTCCACAGAATAATGATTGACATCTCCTGCTTCTCACACATTGCTCTTGCTTTAGAAAAAAAGTGCTTCTAGTCTAGTCTGGACAACTATTGCTGGGATATTGCCAATTATGAGCAACTTATCCAGCTCACTGAGGAATTGCATAGAGCCCCTGACGTGCAATTTCCTTAAATAAAATAAAACCAAATATGCGGTATGAAAGAGATGCCGTTTGCATCGCAAGGTTGCAATAAACCAAAGTCCTGCAATGTAGAGAGAAGTCCTAACTAAAATCCTGACTGCGGCTGAGCCGCGTTAGTACATGTCTGCGTCCTAACCAGTGCACATGAAAGTAACACAATTTATTAAACTTTAGTTATACAATACAATACAATACAATACAATACAAATACTGAATTAATACATGAAATATAACATAAAAAATGATAATAAACATTGAAATTCTTGATTAAATATGATAACTAGGATAAATAACGAAAGCCTATTTACATATGTAGAAGTTGAAGCAATGCTCTAACAACTACTAAGTTGGGAAATTCAGATCCCTTAGTAAGTGAGCCGCATATGGCCTGATGTTGTAATCCTCATCTAAGGCTATGTAGTCTAGAACATGGAAATGTTGAAGATGTTTACATAATAAGGCAGATTTAAAGAAGTTGGCATTCATTCTATGTAAATAATGATTTACATATTCAATCCTCAGGTCTCTGTGTAAGGTCTCATTAGATACGTAGAAATGGGCATTTGTGATAAGTCTTAAGACTTTGTTTTGCGTAATCTGAAGTTTTTCAACATCTTTTTTAGAGTAAGCCGCCCAGGCCGGCGAAGCATAAGAGAAAATGGGCCTTATGACAGCAATATATAAATGCCTTTTCTTTACTAAGCTTAAGCTTGAATTTCTTCCAGTAAGTGGGAGTAGGCAAGTAATTACACTTAATGCTTTGCTTCTGACACGGTTAATATGGTCTTTCCAAGTTAGCTTATTACTGAGTGTCACTCCTAAGTATGTAGCCTTAGATACCAACGGTACCTCAGTGCCAAATAATTTAATCTTTTCATTAACTCTTCTATATCTTTGTTTTCTTCTAATAACTAATAGTTGGGATTTTGCCGCATTTATTGATATACGCCAACGCGTACACCAATTTTCAATATCAGGCATGTAATTCTGCAGGGCACGTATCGCAAGGTCGGCCTTAAGTGATCTGGTAGCAATGGCGGTATCATCCGCGTAACATCCCAGATATTGTTGTCTCGTGAATCTATCCCTGGGAAAATCTGAAACGTAGAATGTATAGAGAACCGGGCCCAGAATTGATCCCTGGGGGACTCCTGCACCCATACAATCCGAGTTGTCTGAACCAATTGAAACATAAAAATTTCTGTCCTTGATAAATGAGTATATAATCCTTATAATTTCTCTATTAAAATCAAGTTGTACTAATTTGCATATTAGCTCCTCATGCCAGATGCGGTCGAAAGCTTTCGCCACGTATAGCATGAGTAAGGCGACACTGTGTTTTGTATGAAGGGCTTCACCAATGTACTCCGTCAGTGACCAGTTGCTTAGTAGTGGATAAACCACTAAGAAAACCGAACTGTTCTGGCGGTAGTTTCTCCATATGAGGCTGTAGTCTTCTTAAAAGTATTCGTTTATATATTTTCCCTAAACCGGGGAGGAGACTAATAGGTCTGAAACCATCCGGCTGGGTGCTGTCCTTTCCTGGTTTTGGAATTAAAATCACCTTTGCAATTTTCCATATAATACATACAATACAATTTCTCCAGATTTCTCGTTGCTTCCAGAAAGAATATCCAGAATGTCGTCAATCCTAGGAAGAGGGTAACTGTCGAAGGTAACTGTCGTAAAATCCGTTCTTATTGTGCGTCTACAGCATGGAATGAGTAACTATGCAAAATTTTAAGTCAATCGGGTGTATAGTTTCGGAGTTCTCGTGATGAGTCAGTATTATTTCGCTTATATATTTATAGATGTAACCATCTTAAGAAAAACCATCAAGACGGTCAAGATTCAAAGAAATAAAATAATTATATACTTAAAAAAAAGTCGGTAAGATTTCGTTGTGTTAACGGTCAAAGCGTTTGTCATGGTTTTTTAAGCTCTCCCTGAGCTCTGTGTCTACCAGTCTGATCTTGTACTCGCTCGTGCTAGCACCCCTTCCCCCTTTTTTCTCTTTTTTTCCCCCTTAAAAGTATATTCTTCAGTGATCAGTTATCGGGGATCAGGGACGAAAGAAATTTAAGACGCAAATGTATTTGCAGAACATGCATGTCTTAGTAGAACGCCTCCAAAAGCTATAGTTTTCGTTTATAGCTTATTTGATAGTTAAAGGAGACCATTACAAAACACAAAAGGATTTTGAAAATTGGAATTGTGGTGGAGCCACAGCAGAGTCTCAAAGTTAGGCAAAAATAAGTATGATGTCACAAGGGCGAAATGAGAAAATTAGAAAATGTTCAGTTTTATGAAACAGCACTTGGCACCAACCAATTACCCAAGTACTTTAGCTAATTCATACATAGATCTTACTTTTACAAGAAATATCAGTGCTGAACTATTGAATTGTGTTTTTTGCGTATCATCTACCAATTTCATCTAAAGCTTTAACTACTCCATGCAGAATTCTGGAATAATGTTAAGAAATAAATAATTAATATATTACTATTAGTTTCCTTTTACTGTTGCCCAGATTCCCTAATCATTCATTCTAAAAGTAACAAAATAACAAGTAAAATAAACAAAAAGACTACTTCATCGATAAAATAAAAATTAAGAAGCATTAAAAATCTTAGGAACTAATCCTACTTGTAAGCCCAACGGAAGTTTAGAACCAATGTAAGAGATAGATAATATAACAGATAGAATCATCTTCGTTTTCTTACATACAGTTCAACGACAAAATCACAAAATTTTTAAAAGCTGCATAGCAGTATACATGTTTAGAATTCTCGATGCAATATTGGCCTACATTTTTATATTCTTTTCAGTCTTTTTCCAGGTCATTATGTCAATAATTCGCTTTTATAATAAGAGGTCTAACAAACTTTTTTTGTCTTTTGTTATTAACTTTTTATGTGCTGACTTTATTTATTAAATATCACGCTCTTCGCACTTTCGCCACATCAAAATTCAGTTCAACAACTAAGCCACAAAGTATTTAAAAAAAGCATATCTTTATAATTTCCCATACAGTGTTAGAGGTTGCCATACATATGTTGCGATATGTATGACACCATATTCCATACATATGGCCATTCGTTGTATTATTGGTTGCAATGTATTTTATATTCTCTATATTATTTCTTTAAAAATTAATTAGCCGTTCGGGCGGTTAGCCGCCTAAATTAGTTATCATAAAAATGTAGATAATGATTTTAATGAGCCCAAATAGAATAATTTCATAAAAATATTGAATATTTCTAATCCGACATCTTACGATTTTAATACATGTTTATTTAAATCAATCACATTAAAAAGTAACAGTTGCGTTTATTGCTTTGAAATCGCTTAGTTTACTATTCAGTAGCCTTCCATATTAAATTTGAAACTATTGTTGTGCGCGGACGGGTTCGTTAAGGATTGAATGCACAAATCGTAAAAAGTTAACAAAAATTTATTCTTTCCACAAGAAATAAATTAAAATGCTGAAATATTTCTTCACAGATTATTCGCACAATATCACAATATCTCAAACGTTTAGCAAAACTCAGTTCAAAACAGATAAAATAATTCTATCTCACATCGAAATCGCTACAAACAATAACAGCATTAAGTAAACAAACGGCAGCTAACAACTACACCAGCAACAACAACAACTGAGATGAGTCTGGTCTAGTCTAGTCTGGACAACTATTGCTGGGATATTGCCAATTATGGGCAACTTATCCAGCTCGCTGAGGAATTGCATAGAGCCCCTGACGTGCAATTTCCTTAAATTAAATAAAACCAAATATGTGGTATGAAGGAGATGCCGTTTGCACCGCAAGGTTGCAATAAACCAAAGTCCTGCAATGTAGAGAGAAGTCCTAACTAAAATCCTGACTGCGGCAGAGCCGCGTTAGTACATGTCTGCGTCCTAACCAGTGCATATGAAAATAACATAATTTATTAAACATTGGTTATACAATACAATACAATACAAATACTGAATTAATACATGAAATATAACATACAAAATGATAATAAAAATTGAAATTCTTGATTAAATATGATACCTAGGTCTCATACAGTCTCATACAATCCGAGCTGTCTGAACCAATTGAAACATACAAATTTCTATCTTTGATAAATGAGTATATAATCCTTATAATTTCTCTATTAAAATCAAGTTGTACTAATTTGTATATTAGCCCCTCATGCCAGACGCGGTCGAAAGCTTTCGCCACGTCTAGCATGAGTAAGGCGACACTGTGTTTTGTATGAAGGGCTTCACCAATGTACTCCGTCAGTCTGACCAGTTGCTTAGTAGTGGATAAACCACTACGGAAACCGAACTGTTCTGGCGGTAGTTTCTCCATATGAGGCTGTAGTCTTCTTAAAATTATTCGTTCATATATTTTCCCTAAACCGGGAAGGAGACTAATAGGTCTGAAACCATCCGGCCGGGTGCTGTCCTTTCCTGGTTTTGGAATTAAAATCACCTTTGCAATTTTCCAGCGAGAAGGAAAATACAATTTCTCTAAACATGCATTAAGTATATCAATATATCTATTTAAAGTATTCTCAGGTAAGTGCTTAATAGTTAGATTTGTAACTTCATCATGCCCTGGGGCTTTCTTCACTCTTAATTGTTTAATAATCTCTTTAACTTCCAATAAATTTGTGCTCTGAATGGGATTTCTCACCGTAGGAGCGTTTAACCAGTCTTGCAAAAAGTGTCTTACATCATAGATAAATTGTGGGTCGCTTGGTTGCTCATGCGGCGTAAATTGTTCTGATAAATGTTGCGCAAGAATCTCCGCTTTATCAGCATTGGTCAGTGCAATGCTGTCATTATGATATATTGGTTTGTTAACAGTCCTTTTAAGTTTCAATCTTCGGGCAAATGCCCAAAATTCACTGTTTGGTTCGTTAAGTTGCATAATTTTATCTTCCCACATATTTCTTTTATGCAGGCTAATATCCTTTTTAATCTCTCTGTTTAATTTATTTAGTTGTCTTTTTAATTGCGGGTCCCGAGTTGTGTTGAAACGTTTTCTCATTCTATTTCTATTCTTGATTTTTTCTCTTAGCTCCTTAGGCAATATCCCAGAGTGCTGTTGCGATGGTAGTTTCACCGTGGCATTCGCGTACGCAGTTTTAATCTCTTCTGTCATCATGTGTATAGCAGTCTCTATGTCTTGCGTAGTATTGAGATTATCTGTGATATGAGTGCTCTCAGCGAGCTGATAATTAAATAAATGCCAGTCAGTTTTACTCATAAGTTTGTTTTCAATTACTTGAGTAGTACCCAGAGTTATGATAACAGGAACATGATCCGAAGTTAAATCTTGCAAAACTTCTAAACACAACGGTATAGAAGTCGTAGAAAGAACCACATCTAATATATCACCTCTTCCCGGATTGTTAGGGAGATAAGTGTATTCAACTGGTGCATAAAAGTATACAGGGTAATTTAATATGAAATCCAGAAGAACCTCTCCATTCCTATTTGTGCGCCTGCATTTCCATTCTTGATGCTTCGCATTTAAGTCACCTGCGAGCAGAGTCGGCTTATCATTTGGTAGTAATTTTTCTAATACATCTTTTTTCAAAATTTTATTTGGCGGTTGATACATAGAGGTGAAATACATAAGTCCATAGTCCGGTAAAAGTACAGATACAGTGACTGAATCATGTCCATTGCTACGGTCGGTATTGATCAAACACGACTGTAGATTACTTTTTACAAAAATTGCCGCACCTCCCCCACGATGCGTGAGTCGATCGCAGCGATAGCTTTTAAAGTTAGATATGTTTATTGTACAGCTTGGCGTAGCATGCGTTTCTGTGAGCAACGCTACGTCTATATCTTGCGAATGCATAAAATATTCAAGTTCATGAATTTTATTTAGAACGCCTCGTGCGTTCCACATCACTAATCTTATTGGCGCACGATTATTAGTGTGTCGACCCATTATCTAATTTTTGAGGGGTTTTATTATTCTGATTTTCTGTGGTGATCTGTCGAACTTGTTGCGATATTTGAAAACCAGCTGTCTTGATGACGGCAACCAATTCTGAAAGGTCTGCAAAGACCTTCTTCGCCTCAGTTAATGTTTCCGAGTAAATACCGGCGTATAACGCCTGGGCATAACTTTTACCCTCCACAACTCTATTCTGATATGTTTTATTTTGTTCACTCTTCTTTTTGGGGAATTTCTCACAACCTCGATAACTCGAGGTGTGAGAAAGCCCACAGTTCGCGCAGCATAATTGTTTCTCTAAATTATGTTTATCAGGGCAATCCCTTGATTCGTGTTCCTGACCGCAGCGGACGCATTTGGGCTTATAATTACATCCAGTTTGAGTATGATTGAACCCCTGGCAGCGGAAACACTGCAGGGGTCCCTGTCTTCCTAAGTATTCTTTGACTGTAATTTTCATACTGCAAAGGAATCTCTCAGAATAAATCTGCTTGGATTTTTCAGTTTTTGGCAGTGTAATTAAAAATAAAGGTAGTTTAACTACCTCTCCCTGCCTCCTCCTAGTCATTTGTTTTATTTCCTCTACCTGATATTCCAATCCTTCTAAATTTTCCCGTATTTCCTCTATTTCATTATCATCTGATAGGCCTCTAATAACTACTTTCAATTTTTTGTCCTGAGGTAATTGGTATGAATGATGCTCGACGTCGAGTTCTTTTAAAAGTCGAATAATTCCCCTGTAACTCTCTGCATTATCTGGGAATATTTTGATAAACCCTGGGATAGTTTGACCGTAAAATCCTAACTGCTTTTGTTTCATAAATTTTTTCAAATCACTGAACTTGTATTTATTAGCCTTAAGAAAAGTGCTTCAAATCGATCGTCTGCATTTTATCTGATGTTTAGCAACTGACCTTGAAGCATCTGCGCATGTTTTATTGCGACAGCCAAATGCAAATCTTCTTTTTGTAGGTATCTACTTAATTAAATTTGTAGCTAAATACAATATAAATTTATAACTAAATACAAAATAAATTAAGTAAAATATAAATTCGCTTACAAAAACGGATACGATACACTTTATAGAGCGGATGAAGTTGATTAGTGCAGTGGCATCAGTCGACGCGTTCACGGTCAATCCGATGACTAATTTCATCCAAACCTTCGTATCTAGAAGTTTAACGAAAATCATTATACAGTCCTGCCTCTCTAACCCCCCTGCGGGGCATAGCTTCTTTAAACGCAACTTTTTTTTTATTTATTTATTTAGGGTAAAATTCATCGATTTTCTTTAAACAAAGCTTATTGCCTTTTTGTGGTGTGAAGGAATGAACATGTCTTTCCAATTATCCCGAAACAATTCCTGATGTCTTGGACTTGGCAAGAATCCGAGGTTCCAAGATTTAAGCAGTGGACATACAATGCACATAAACTGCTTTAAGCTGATGTTCAGCAATACGTGCTTGCATCCCTTTAAACTCCTCGCTCATAACACAAGCGCCATCACAACCTTGTCAAGATATTTGACGTCTAGACTCAGATCTTTCAAAGATTTCAGAACTGACTTTGAAATATTTTGTATAGTTCTAGAAGTAAGACGAACGGAACATAAAACATTTTCACAAATCTTTATCTGATCAAAGGTCGAAATACCTAACATAGAAACAAATTTGCTTGATAGTTGCAACATCACTTATTCCATCAATCAAGACTGAAAAATATTTCGATTTTCTTACTTGTTCTGTAATTTCTATTTGTATCAGAGAAACGCAGGTTTCAAACATTTCGTTATGGTCGGCGAATTGTATCGCACATTCCTACGCGAGGTGTTGCGTCCGATTCCAACACCCATCAGGTCGAGAATGCGGTTCCAGCATGATAGAGCGTCTGCACACTTCAGCTTAGATGTGCGGAACACTTTAGATGCAAAGTTCCCAGGGCGATAGATTGGTCGAGATGGCCCCATAGCTTGGCCACCAAGATCACTGGATCTCTTGTCTCTCTTCTTATCGGACCTTTTCCTATGGGGCTATATTAAAAGGTTAATGTGTGAGTGCCCTGTTGAAACCGATATGGATCTAGTCGCCAGGATCACCGTTGTTTCCGGAGATATTTTGGAAATGCCTACTGTCTTCGCAAATGTGCGTCATGTCCTTATTCCGTAGGCGTGGAGCCTGCATTACAGCTAACGGAAGGTCTTTTAAGTAACTTCTATCAGCATGTTCTGTTAATAAAATGTTTTTTGAAGTATCTCCTCTCATTCTGGTGTTAATTCTTTAAATGTGACCCTTAACTTCTCACCACTTGGAAAACTACCCTTTAAATACTCACCACTTGCGTTCTAACCATACGCTCTATAATGAAATACTGCTCGTATAGATGCCTTCTATCACCCCCTCAAGTTTTGCGCACTTGATGCTACGTCTTCTACTTTACAGAACGCCAAATCTGCTTGCTTTTTTCCATTTTTGGGGGGAGGGTGGGGGAATCTGAAATTATAATAATGTACTTTGTTATTTCATACTATTAATTACCCTTGTAGAAATTTATATTATCACAAAATAAAAAAATTAATGACTGAGCGCACCAAGTAACAATAATAATTTAGTAATAATAACAAAGTATTTTCCCTCTGCTTTCTGCATGCCTTCGTGGTGGGTCAGCACACTCGGCGCGTATTCGAAAAGTCCGGGTTCGAGTCTCTTGCTCATTTTCCATGTCGCCTGTTTCAAAATAATCTAATGTCTCTATAGTGGCGCCCGAACTAAAAAGGTGGTAGATGATTATTCTTCACCACTAGATTTCGCAATTGCGTCCCCTAATCAATCCCCTTGGCCCTTTGTTTTCTGTATGCCTTCGTGGTGTAACGGTTAGCATACTCAGAGCGATTCGTGAGGTCCGAGTCCCGTCGAGGGCATTGCTCATTTTTCATGTCTCCTGCTTCAAAACAACCTGATGTCTCTACAATAACACACTCAAATTCTCATAAAATCGCGCTTATTTAAGTGTTATTTTCGGCACTATTCTATAGTGAAAATTAAGAAATTTGACAGAACATTAATCACTAATGTAAAAGTTATCGCATATCAATCATCATGGCTTATGTAAATTAAAATAATTTACAGACTTTACTCCCCTGACAACAAAAATCATAAAGGACACTACAGTAATTCCGATAATTTAATTAAAACATAATGAAATACTATAAAGCGCATTTCCATTTCTAAAATTCTTCATGCACCAAATAGCCCACAGAGTATGATGATGTATGTTTATATATATGTAATATGCTAAGTCCAGTGATGGTAATTTTTCATATCCTCATTTCGACTGTGAGATTAAAAAATCTAACGTTTCTCTGACACTTACTATGAAAAAAAAAAGTTCCTTGAAAGTTTATATTAGTTTTCTTATCAACTGATTTTCAACAATCTGATTTATAAACTTTTCAATTTTATTCAAATTCTGCTAATATATTGAAATATGGAGCTAAATGTTAACACTTTTTAAGAATATGAACAATTCAGAAATATTCTACTTATTTCCTGGACTGTCAGAAAATAAGATAGACTAATGTACGAATTTGTTTAATCCATCCAGTAATAAATATGTCCAAGTCCTCCAGAAGTAAATGCAGACAGCATAGTGTTGGCACAATGAATCAGCATAATGTCGGTCAATATGAATGCAGCAGAACAAATCCTCAAAAAAAAAAAAAAAAACTTCGCATTAAGTGGCAAATTTCACGCAAGAAAGAAAACAAAAGATTGATGATACAGAACATTCAATTATCAAACATGCTTGTTTAGTCTGACTATGCTATCCCAGTAGGCCTTTATGCCTTTAAACCTGCTGCAACAAACTGTAGACAATTGTCTCACAATCCATATTTAGATAGAGGACTTTGAAAAGCTTGTTATGACAAAGAGCAGTAAAAGACATCGTTCAAATTAAAGGGAGACAGTAGAAAAGTTCTAATGGATAGGCAACATGATGATTTTTAGGCAAGTTCTACGCAGCTCATTGCAACAAGTTTGAACTTCAAAATGTTAGTTCCAATAATATATACAACATTGTGAAAGCTCAGCACTTTTAAAGATAAATTAATGTTATTATCTCTTAATTCAGTAGTAGAATTTTGTATAACACAAAATTCTTTTCATATACCTTGATGTGTTCCAGTGTTGAAACTAAATCACGATGAATTTCTAAATTGCCTTAACTAATTTGTTTCTAGTTGTTCAAATCATTTCTAGTTGTTCACCAGCAGCAACTGCCTCCCTCATTCACTTACCTGAATCTAGCTTTTCCATATTTTTTAAACCCTCATTATGATCTGGCTTTTCATCAATGCTGCAAAAGTCGTCATAGAGATTTATCATGCTATCCTGCTATTAAATATTTTCTATTTCTCTTCTACCTTAACTGAACTTCCTTTGGATTCTTTGAAGTCATTCATGAACATCTCCAGTTTAATAACTGTATGCTTGATTTGTGGTTAAATTGCATTAATTTATCTGTTACATTTATTTTTCTGCTTTAAATGGGCAGAGATTTGCTGATCTTCATCCTTGAGGGACTAATTATGGACTTTTCCTTTCTTCAGTTCTTTTTCCTTTTACTTTAAAGAAGACAAAAATATAAGCATCTGACTTAATGAGACATCATTCGCTGCACCTATGCATGAATGACCCTCTCACAGCTATTCTGTAGGTAGTAAGACATATTCAACATGCTTATACTAATAGAAATGGAGACAAAAACATTGAGTCTCCTGGGCCAAGCAAGAATTTAAAAATATATACCTTTGCAATAATGAAAATAAAAAACTGTGAAGATGCTTATGTTTTTGTATTTATGCTGCTTATGTTCATGCAACCAGTTTAATGTAAGTTTCAGTCCATTAAAAGAATTGATGCAATAAACAAATCAGTGCATATTAAGATAAAAACCATAATCATCTTCAAAGTTTTTTTATTTTTTATTTTTGTTATCACGAAGGATATGTATTTTTAAATTTTTGCATGGCCCAACACAGATTTAATCTCAATGTGACCACTTCTATCCATGTAATGGTCTTATTGCCTACAAAATAGCAGTCAGAGGGCCATTCATATATAGATGTAGTTAATGGCATAAAAATAAGCACTGTGAGTTTTTTAATCAAAAAACTTTTGACTTTCAGAAAGAATATCAAGGTTAGTAGAATCCAATGCTTCCTCTCTTCAATTGGACTCCTTTAAAAAAAATTTTCTTTCGGCCAAGTATAGCAGACAAAAATGGATTTATATCTTTGAAATTATTCCCCTCTTTGATGCATTATTAATAGCATATTAGAAAAATCCCCAATGAGATAGGAACACTTTTGATTGAATACAGAAATTCAGCTACAGAAATACAACTAGGTACACTTTTCAAATTTTAATGAAAGTTTCCCACCACCACAAATATCATCAACACAAACCATTCACTTGACATGTTTAATCATACTTTGTGAAACGATTTTCGGCATTTGAAAGAAAGAGACTTGCTTTAGAACACTGTGTTGTGAAATTAAAAAAAAAAAAAAAATCTTTATAATTAAGTACAAGATGTCTGAAATGGAACTGTCACACTACGAGATTAAAACAATCATTTACTTTCAGTTGTGCTGCTAAAAGT
This sequence comes from Stegodyphus mimosarum, assembly GCA_000611955.2. NCBI lineage: Eukaryota > Metazoa > Arthropoda > Arachnida > Araneae > Eresidae > Stegodyphus > Stegodyphus mimosarum. The sequence continues at coordinate 810,082 of KK116698.1, read as the reverse complement.
CAGCTACAGAATGTCACCAAATCATGCGTACAGCTTTAGGTACTGATGTTGTATCATATAGCACTGTGAAGGTTTAGTATTGAAAGTTTAAAAACAAGGACATTCAAGAAGGAAAGCACTCTGGCTGGCCTACTGATGTTGATGAGGCCCACCTGCGAGAACCTGTAGAAGAAGACCAGTATGCAACCACTTGAGAGCTTGCTAAAGAGTTAGACATTAGTGACATGTCCATTAATCAAGAATGAATGAATGATCACATGAATTTGATGTACAAGTTCAATTATTAGCTGCCACATGAGCTGACTCAAGCAGATAAAACAGACATGTTCAGACCTGCCCTAATCTGCTTGAATATCAACGCAAGGGCAAAATTCTGGACCGGATCTTCACTTGCGATGAAAAGTGAATTTACTTCAACAGTACAAACCAAAAGGGGGGTTGGTCTGCGTCCGGTAAGCCCGTTGGCCGTGTCACAAAGTGTAATTTGACTAACATCATGCTTTGTATCTGGATCATATCTCTGGTCATGCTTTGTATCTGGTGGGATTGGCCTTCTACTACCTACAAAGAGTATTTGGAAAAAGGTAAAACACTTGACAGTAAGATGTGCAGTGAGATGCTAGTCCATCTTGATGCTACTATCAAAGAAAAATGTCAAACTGAATTCTGATGCATAAAGGTAATGGTTTCATCAAGATAATGCAAGACCACATGTGTCTTGCATTCACCAGCTGAACAGCTCAAATGGGATCTTCTACTGCCCACACCAAATAGCCCAACATCTATCGTTGCGGACTTCTACCTTTTTTCACATTTGAAGCTACATCTTGCTGGTGCTATCTTCCATTCTGCACAGGACATCCAAAATGAGGTTGACCTGTTTTTGGACTTGCAGCCCTTTTAGGGCCAAAGGATTTGAAAAAACTACTGTAACATTCACAGAAAATCATAGATTTTGGTGGTGATTACTACCCGCAATAAAGGTACTGCTTTCCTTTTTTTCTAATTTCACTATAGCCATTTTTTGGTGGAAAACTTTCATTAAAACCAGATATTTTGATCTGTGTAACTAAAAAAATCTAAAAACTGTTGCTCAGTATAATTTTTCATAATATAATAGGAAACCTTAATAATAATATGCCATGTGTGTTTTAATGCAATATAATCAATATGTATTATTCAGTAATACTAGAAATCGGTGCATTTTGCTAATTTAACTGATATTAATTTTCTCATATATAGAAAGGCAGCTTTGTTGGCATGCACATGATGATTTTGCTTTACTTAATTTGTATGCAAATACATTTGAGATAACTATAAACTGTAATAATACATTATCAAAAGAAGGAAAAAAATACATTGTTGCCATGCATAATTCAACTTAAAATAGTTTTAGTATGCTTTGCTATAATTAAATAATCCAATTCAACTTAAAAAAAAAAAGACTAAGTTAATGATATATTAAAAATACAGCAAAAATGGTGTGTATATTATCATACATAATTTAACTTCCAAAGTGTAAAAGATTCTCTTATAAAGAAACAAAAACATGTGAATCATGAAACTGTTAAAAAAATAAAACTGATGACTCACAGATTCTCAGAGACATCTTCTTTTTCCCTATTAATGTCTAGAACAGGGAATCTCAACCTTTTAAGCCCCATTTACCCCTTTCAACATTGCTAATCAATCACTCCTCCCCTCTTTTCCAAAACTCAAAAAATAAATATATATCTATCTAGATTTAGATGATTTTTTAACATGTTTTATACATTAAACAACCAAAAGTTTATAAAATGTTGATAAATACCAAAACTTGAATAAAAGTACCTCTTTATATTCATTAATTAAATACTTAGCAGAAAAATTAAATGCTGACCGCATTCTCCTGCCCTAAAACTACGAAACCCCACTCCAGAACCCTTGGTCTAGAATCTACCCTTATCCCCCTTTTTGCATCATATTATGTTACATTAGTTATTAAATTGCCGCCTAGTCTTTTCATCAAACATGCAGTCTTTGTTGCCATTCCATAATGTATACAATTTGCAATTTTTCTTCAAAATAAAATAACATATGAGTTAAAACAAATGGATGAGGTTCATAACAGAAAAACTATCACAACTTTTTAAGTTAACTATTTTACAAAGGAAAGAGTACCTCCCCCCCCCAACTTGTGCAAAAATGTGTTGATGAAATCTGTTAAGTATATTAATAAAAAAATTTTAAAACTGGTTATAAAAGCTATTAGCAAAAAAGCATAGCACTTTATTGTAAAATATATACATTAATATATAAATATACACACATAAAGTATACAATTCATTTCTTTCTTCGGTACCTGAAACAAAACCGCATGAAAATATAAATAAAATCTAGTAAAATATACTAAAAATACACATTAAATGAAAATATAAGCAACTATACATTTCATTTATTTACAGTAAATTTTTAAAACGAAATTTTAAAACTAGTTTTTAAGTGATAGCTATAATAAAGTTTTTTTTTATCTATATACATTTCATCTACATACAGATAAAAAATACATAACTATAGATTATAATTTAAATTACAAGAGCAATTCAATTCCTCATTTTAATTTGAATATGTCTCCTCTCTATTCAAAGAAAAATTAAAACTATTTCTGGACTGCGTCTAGATCAATTCATATGATTTACATAATGCTGAAGTCGTAGCTGATTCACAACTTAACTGAAAATTTCAAGAACAGAAACTTTGTCTCAATAAGCTGCAATACTGGATAACTGCACACCTTTGCTTTTACCTCTGTTCTCACTTATTAGATGCTTGCTACTTTTCCTTCTCTCTCTATATATAAGGGTAACTGTTCTGGAATAGGCACAATTAATGTGCCAAATATTTGTGGCTGCAAATATCAATTTAATCTGCCTTGGCTTCATTATGAATCAGCATCTCAGCATCTATGCAATCAATATTAGAACATCACTACATCTAAATCTGCCTAATTTTATATACATGAATTAAAAGAAAAAATATAATGAAAAATCCACAAAAGCTGTAATATTTTTAAAAATTCAGAAAAGCTTTAATCTTTATGATTTTTTAATTTCAGCAGCTGAAATTTAACAGTAAAAATCATGACTGAAAAACTAATTGTTATTTTTTGCTACTTAACAGTTGTTTCTAAAAATCAGGTGATCTTTAAAAAAAAAAAAAAAATTAGTTTGAAATTTTCTCCCGCACAGTAAATGATCAAATTTAAATCAGCTACGAATGAGAATTACTTTTTTGTTTTAGTTTCAATGAAATTTTAACTCAGATATTAAAAAACACAATTTTGCAACCAATTCAAATTTTACAAAATCAAATATCAAAACACTTACCGACTCTTTGATTTAAATTTTTTATTAGCCTTTTTCTTCATTTTTATTTTCTGGAGTCTTTCCATTTTTTCATGCTGAATTGCTCTGAAAACATTAAGCATTATAGCAAATAAAAACTTCCTAAACTATTTAAATTTATTTTTTAATGTATTTCTGTCTTACAACTGCACACAATTTTCATGTCTAGGAAAATGAAATAATAAACAAACAACAGATGTCAGTAATAGTACACTGTCTTAGCTCCATAAACTTCAAAAAACGGTATACACATTTTTTTATCAGATTAATGTTTTGGAAAGAAAAAAATGATACAAATTAGCATCACAATTACAGTACATGACTTATAATGAAATAACTACCTAGGGGCGAAAAAGTTGGGTATTTTGAAAATATCAAAATTACTTACTTAAAAGTTTGCATCAACAGAAACAAAAGAGTAAATAAAAAATACATAATTAATTTCCTTATTCATTATAATAGGACAATGAATGATAAAACTATACAAACATCTCCACAATACTATGTGCTCTCCTTTAATAAAACTGACATCATGTACACTCACGTTTGTGAAAATTGCAACACCAAGAAGGAATCGTCATAATTGAATGCAATTTAATACACAGTTGAGTGGTAGTGGTACAAATAAATGATTAAATGTTCAAAGCAAACAAACAAGAACAAGAGATCAGAATCAGTATTTTGTGTGGCCACCACGCGCCGCAATAAGTGCCGCTAGACGACGTGGCATGGAGTCAAACAAAGTTTGAATATCTGACTGAGGAAGAGCATTCCATATCGTTTGTACGCGTACCCAAAGTTCGTCTGCAGACGCAACAGGACGAGGATCACGAGCAAGACGCCGACCAATGACATCCCACACATGTTCAATTGGCGACATATCCGGGGAACACGCAGGCCAAGGAAGAAGCTGTACCTGCTGCGCTGCAAAGAAGGATTTAACAATCCGAGCAGTATGAGGGCGGGCATTGTCCTGTTGAAATACAGCGCCTGGCAAGCTTTGAAGGAAGGGAACAGCTTCGGGCTGTAGAACTTCACGGATATACCGGTTGCTGTTCAGATTGCCCACAATTCGTAGCAATTGAGATCGTCTATGATATGCTATGGCGCCCCAGACCATAACTCCGGGTGTTCGTCCACTGTGGCGTTCGATAATGCACTCCGGAAGGTGGCGTTCACCGGCATAGCGTCTGACACGAATGCGGCCATCATGGTACCACAAATTAAAGCGGGATTCGTCAGAAAACACGACATGCTGCCAATCAGCACGCCAGTCTCTATGCTGATTGGCCCATTGTAGCCGCAGGCGGCGATGGTCGTGCGTTAGGGGGATCCTGTATAAAGGAGTCCGTGCGCGCAGTCCACACTGCAGCAGACGTCTACGAATTGATGAAGCACACAATGAAACACCTGTAGCTATTGACCACAGTGCTGCCAATTGTCTAGAGGAAGCTGTACGGTCCGTCCGCGCCATGCGGACCAGGTGTCTATCATCGCGAGCTGACGTCACATTTCGGGGTCCACTCCCGGATTTCCGAGTTGTCCGACACTCGTCCGTCCACTGCTTCCAAACGCGCATCACTGTGCTGCTGTTACGCTGCACACGAGAGGCTACTGCACGATACGACAATCCAGCTTCACGAAGGCCGATGATTCTCCCTCGTTCAAACTCTGTAAGTTGTTCAAATCTCGCTCTCTTTCGTCGACGAGGCATAAGTACAGATTGAGTTAACGTTTACCACTAGCAGATAACCACCGATAACCATACACGCTTCGCTACAGCCGTCTATTTATTCGGATCCATCAGCCGTTCAGAGGGCGCTGCTCAGCATACGCATGCGCTACGGATTTGCAATTCTAATCATTTGCATATCATGCGCTACTTTGCATTTCCTGAAAATTTCAGCTCACTCGCGTAAGTCCTTCATGGTGTTGCAATTTTCACAAACGTGAGTGTATATACCAGAGCATCAAAACCACTAGATGGGCTGCCAAAGGCTACAAAGTCTTGCATATTGCAGCAAGGCATGGAACTTGACTCCAACATCAGTTTTCTCCCGACTCCAATATTCCCTCCCAGCTCAGAGAAATTCAATGTAAAATTAAAGCTTAAGAGGCCAATCTGAAATTCGAACTAGTGCTCTTGAGTTTCCTGCATGATAGTGGAAATGTTAATGTAATGGGTGGCCATAATTAAACTGACAGCGTTCACAGTGTTCTGTAGCGTGATCTATTTGCGAGAATGACGACACATTTTGTAAGAAGATTAAACAAGACAGGGGACGAAGGATTCTGCGAAAAAACTAATCAGTTCCAAAAGTCACTGCTAGGGAAATATTTGGCGCTGTGTAATAGAAAACAGTGTTAACAAATGCAAATTAATACGGAATAAAAATACCTTTTATTATCCATATTTTCTGATTTAGTTCAAGTGCAATATGGCAACACTTTTAAAAAAGCGCAAAATCTACATAAACACCGATAAAGTCTCGTGATCTGCAATATCGCGTACGCTGAGCAGAAGAAGAAGTTCTTTATTCAAATTTCACATTACATCCACTGGCACAATCCCAGCTGCTTGGGTTTTAAAAGCCAATGTGTTACGTTTCGAATCAATCAGATTGAAAGTTTATGTGCAATGTCTCCTTCTTTAGTCGAGCATGCGTTACTGGTCAATTTCTTTTACCTCAACCAGTGCAGCGCGTCAGCCGCTCTTCGTGCTTTTAGAATGCACAAAAAAATGCGTAAAGGTAACGGTCCTGTGTCAGTTAATGGGCTAAAAGCAATGGTTGTGATGTTTGAGAAAACAGGTTCTCTTGAAGGTTCAGTCAGGCAGAGGATGAAAACCTGTACCACAGGATACAATCGAAGTAATTGCCACAGCAATTGTCGACAGAGGACCAGACAATATTGCGGACCAGACCTCTAGCGCTCCTGGAGTAGCTCGGAATATGGATATGCCTTACAGTACGGTATGGAAAATCTTACGAAAGATTATCAACTTCTATCCGTACAAGATCAGCTGTGTACAGAAGTTACTGTACCCCAACCATGATAAGCGATTGACTTTTGCTCTCACCTTTCTTGCCAGAATGGAGGTGGATGCTGCTTGGCCGTGGAAAATCTTATGGGGAGACAAAGCCCCCTTTTACCTGAATGGAACTGTTAATACCCAGAACTGCCGAATTTGGGATGACAAACCACCACATGCAGTCAAAGCAATTCCCTTACATTCACCAAAGGTAACTGTTTGGTGTGAGTTCACAGCGAAATTTATCGTAGGTCCATTCTTCTATGAGAACATTACCCCGACAGGATCGGAAACCTGTTCTGTTACCGGAGAGAAATATCGCCACATGTTGAACAAGTTAAATTTAAGTAATTAAATTTAAGTAGTCATTCCGGCACTTCAGCAAAGACAATGCCTGGGGGAAATGATTTTCATGCAAGATGGAGCCCCTCCACACGTTGCTGTACGGGTGCAACAGATGCTACGACAGAAATTCACAACAGAAAGAGTCATTAGCCGTCACTTTCCAACTGCATGGCCACCTCGGTCGCCTGATCTTACCCCATGCGACTTCTGGCTATGGGGTTACCTTAAGTGCAAGGTCTATCAAGGAGTGGTCCAGGACCTGGCTACGTTAAAGGATAACATATCACGGACTGTACGGGAGATTCCTGCAGACATGTTACTTTCTGCTGTTGTGCATACTGTGCACAGAATGAAATATGTGGTCCACAACAACGGCAGCCACATTGAACCTCATTTGAATGCAAAATAAAAGGTAATTTCTGTATTGATTTGCATTTGTTAACACTCTATTTTCCATTACACAGCAGCAAATATTCCCCTAGCGGTGACTTTTGGAACTAATTTGTTTTTTCACGGAATCCTTCGTCCCCCGTCTTGTTTAATCTTCCTACAAAATGTGGTGTCATTCTCGCAAATAGATCATGCTACAGAACACTGTGAGCACTGTCAGTTTAATTATGGCTACCTGTATTTTCCTACTGAAATACACCTAGCTCTTTAGAGTGTACAAGAGTCATGAAAAGCTATATACGTAGCGTATTTGGAAACTGAGTACCGTTTCATTCTAGCGCCGTCGCAGCGCTGTGGTAGGCGTCCCGCGCATGCTGACTTTCAGTTGTCGCCATTTTGGTTGCTCTATGCTGTGTTTTCAGTTTGCTGTGCACATTCAAAATGTTTAAGACAATTAGTTCTCCCGCTGACTGTGAGATTCGTGCCATGATTAAATTTTTGAACGTGAGGAATGTTAAACTGGCCGAAATTTATCGTCAAGTGACAGAGGTTTACGGTGAATATGCGATAAGTGTTGGAATGGTGAGAAAGTGGGTAAGAATGTTTAATGCAGGTCGAACAAATGTCCACGCCAAGGCTCGGAGTGGTCGGCCTTCTGTTGTCACCGATGATTTGGTAAGGAAAGTTGATGAAGCAATTCATGAGAACAGACGCTTCCCAATGACAACTCTTTCAGAGGCATTTCCACAAATTCCACATACTGTTTTGTTCGAAATTGTGTCCGACCGCTTGAATTATCGCAAACTGTGTTCCCGATGGGTTCCAAAAATGCTCACTGATGTTCACAAAACAAAGCGACTTGGTAGTGCCCTGACATTTCTCATGCGATGACACGAAAAATGCTGTGGAGTTGTGTTTATCGAAACTGGCGGGAAGTTTCTTTGACGATGGTATACAAAAACTGGTCACCCACTATGACAAGTGTTTGATCATTGGCGGAAATTATGTAAGTGTTTGATCATTGGCGGAAACTATGTTGAAAAATAGTTTAAGACATGTATTTTCATCTAAAAATAAAATTGGATTCGAAAAAATTGTTTTACTATTTTTTTTTTTTTTTTTCAAAACGGTACTTAGTTTCCGAATACGCCTCGTAAGTATGCATACTGTTTAGTGCTGCAGGTTCATACATATTTTCTTAAATAACTAGGCCAAATGAAGAGGAAGAAGCTAAAATAAATTACAGTAAAATAAAATGCCATAAATATCCCAAGGAGAAAAATAAGGTAGGCCAAATTCTTCTTAACACAGGTAAAGTTGAAGATAACAAAATCACTCACATAGGAAAGTCTAAAGTAGTGTATCACTGAGCAAGATGCTGTTAAGCAAATTAGTACAAAACTGACTTTCTGCTGCTGACAACATTTTATTTATAAAGTTGCTTAAGAAGGAGGTAACCACTTCTGGGATTTTTGAGAAAAATCGCATCTAGGCCTTTGAATGCCACCATGTTGGCAGGAAACTATGAAATGTTGCTATGGGCAGGTTAAAGGGTTGCTACTCATATCTCCAGCTTTGCTTGAACTATCTTTATAATTCAAATGTCAGCTGATTCAAAATGAAAAGATCAACATAATACATGAAATAAATATGTCTCATACTTGCGAACTTACAAAACTCAAAAATGAGGAGATTTTTCTCAATGACAAAAAGATTTTTAAATGATAAAAAAAAATTTTTTTATGTTGTACTATGTTGACAAGAAACTATGAAATGCTGCTATGGGCAGGTTAAAGGGTTGCTACTCATATCTCCAGCTTTTCTTGAACTAGCTTTATAATTCAAATGTCAGCTGATTCAAAATTAAAAGATCAACATAATACATGAAATAAATATGTCTCATACCTGCAAACTTAAAAAACCCAAAAATCAGGAGATTTTTCTCAATGACAAAAAGATTTTTAAATGATAAAAAATATTTTTTTTAATAATGCATAAAATTTAAGTAGTTACTAAAATTCTGTTCTTAATTCTTAAATGCAAAAAGTACAAAAACACTTACATATAATTTTTTTTATTATTATTTGCATGTTTTAACAAATAATAATAATAATAGTAATAATAATAATAATAATAATAATACTTTAATCAGTTTTCATACAAATTCTATGAATAGTAGCAAATTTTGCTTCATTAAGAAACTTTATAATTTTGTTCACAGCAATTGCCACATAAAGCTGCTTTTGGTAATAAAATTTTTTTAATTGTCATCACTAATATTAGATCTAAATTTAGTCCTCATATTCGCAACAACACTGAAAATCCTCTCACACTCTGAATTACGAGAATTGCCAGGATGACCAACATTATTCCACACAGTTCACTACACTTTCAAATTCCATCAGCACCTTTCAGTTTTTCAAATAAACTCCACTGGGTGTCAATCCTAGCAGGTTTTATAACTTTATCCAAGCTTTTAATTGTAAACTGCAAAATTCAACTGCAGTTTATCAGTTGCAACATCAGTTGCAACATAATAATGTCATCTTTCATGATTAAATGAAGTAAAACTGGAAATCTATTCAAAAAATATCTTATATTAGAAAAAGATACATTTGCTAGACCAGAAATATCTGCAGTATTAGCATCTAAATCATTTCATCATTGATCGGAAATTTATATAATATGTAACGACATAGTCGGCAAAGTAGCTTCTAAAATTTGGACATAAAACTTATTTTTGTCTTCCTCTGAAAGTTCTTCCACTACTTTGTTAGTTGCAGCCCCTATTATCAAATCTTAATCTTCCTTCTGATTTTCTATTCCACCATAAATCACATCATATATAGAATTAGAAGACAAAACAAACTTTGATAAATATATCTTTAAACAGATCATTAATCATTGATTGCAAAATCAATTCTACAAAAAAGCAAAACGCTTTGTTAAGATTTGAAGACAAACCCATAAATATTCGTTCTTCACATAAACTTATGGTAATAGGAAAATGTTTCACTTGTTGAGCAATTTTTTTTATTTTAAGAGAAATCTGTATTGGCTTTACGCTTATATTTTGCAGCATTATTTTGAGAACTGCCAATTAAATTGCTCACTGGTGTTGAAATTACTTTATTTTTCTCAAACCTATTTTTAAAATGGAAGATAGTAACATCTCCATTTACTTTAGGTATTTTATTACATTTAACAAAGTCTTTTACCTTAACTCGTTTACTTTTTCTTTAAAAAAGAAGAAGCATTTACTTCTTCTTAAATGCAAGAAGTGGGTTCCATTGATCAAAGATTCCAGATAAACATTTCTTTAAAGATAGCCAGCATGTACATGCATGTTTCAAAAATTTTTTCTTACATTTATTTATTTAGTATTATGCAGCTGATGGAACTGTTTCAATTTTTCCTTCCCTTTAGAACTCCTTTCAAAACAATAATAAATATCAACAACGTGTTCATACACACTTATTGGTAAAGAAGCTGTTCCTCCTTCAGCTGCTAAATTTAAGATGTGACAGGTGCACCTCATAATTTGCAAATCTGTTAAGATGCCTGCAATGCCAGTTTTCAAGTCTACCATTATTGGTGCATTATCGACACCAAGTTCCAAGCAGTTATCCAGAGGAATTGCATTTTCTTTTAAATTTTTAATAATTAGCTGTGTTTTATTAATGACTGTCGAATGTCCTTCTAAAGTGAGGATAGAAAGTAAACTACATTCAATTTCTGAAGTGAGTGGATTAAAAAAGCAACAACAATTGGATAGTTTTGAATCGGAATTATTGCTTCCATCCATAGAGAGGCAGAAGGAAATTGTTTTAAAGCAATCAATAACTGAAGATTTATTTTTCATACCAATTTCTTTAACAATTGCAGCCGTTTTGGTCCATGCACTTGAATAGCGATTTCGCTATCGGGAAACAATTTTCTAAATAAAGCTGCAGCATGACCTGATGCATTCAGTTGTAGGTTGTGCTCCAGTAAAAAAGAGAAAACAGGTATTCTCTATTAATAACTTTTTGACCCTTTGTTTTCACAGAAAAAAAAAAAAATCCCTCCTCCCCAAATTGTCCTTGTGGTTTTTGTATGCATATGTTTGAGAACATCAGCCCTTCCATCATGCAAAATCGAAAAATCACAATGACAAGCAGTACACATTACATTTCCTTGATGACACAATAGAAGGAAAGTCATCTGTGTACAATTTTTGAAATTACATGAGTATTTTACCTTTTTTGCAGACATAATAAAACAAAACATCTTAATTTCTTAAACTATTTCTCATAAGCACGTGCACTGACACTGCTCAGTGACAAGATAAACGAAATAACAACCTCGATCTTGTTTTGTGCTCATTGGCTAATATATGCCAGATGACACGCAGTGGCACTCAAAGCTCATTAGTGAACTGGAATATGACGATTTCGGATGCATGTGCTCTCCCTCACAAAGCAGAAGCATGCCATAATTGATGGGAAAATAGTCAGAAGTCATGAATGAGTCTTCCGCGTAAATCGGGAGAGTTGGCAGCTTTGATGTCCAAACATAATAACTGGCAACAAACTCAATTAAAAGAACATTTCACATAAAAAACATAAAATAAATAAATGATTGGATTAGATTTAATTAGACAAAATTACTTATTTGAATAATCAAACATGATGCTTACTCATATCTAAATTGCTTAACAGTTCTTTTGCTTGTATCAGCAAGCTCTCTTTCAAAGGACCTTTCCTTAATTTTTTCTGTAATGAACAAAAGTTGATATTTTAACATTCAAAAAGAAAGCTATCATTAAAAATTAGCTACTAAATCCTTACAAATATGCAGAAAAAATTATTAAAAATAAAACTTCAGTTTTGAACTTTGCAAGAAGGTAAAGAAGACAGAAGTTCACACACAAATTTCCTGTTAAAGTCTGTAATGTTCTGAAAATATGGAAAGTCTCAAAACAGTGCTGTATGGCCAAATATAGTTACTGTTACTCAATTTTTACCTACCTATCCACATCAGCACAATTTTTTTTAACCTATATTCTTAAAACAACAAGATCATGTTCATTTTTTGGTTAATTGCTTTATTTCCAGCAATATTATTGTTTTATCAAAAATGCTTCCTCAATATTTCACTGAATTTGCAATATAAACTTTGAATTAAAGTAATCAGATTGGTTATGCTTTAATATACATAAAGAACTTTCCATATATTCCTTTTGCTATGTGTATATTTTATAATCTTTAATCTTATATATTGTACTTTAGATTATCAACATGCAGTTTAATCATTATGTCTGACATAATGAATTAAAAAGCCTCACCATATACTTGGCATTAGCCCATTTGTATATTTTTTGGCATAGCTTTTCTAGCATAAAATTTAAAAACTTTACTTAGTGGTAGCAACATACTAAATATATTGTGTAAGTAAAAAAGAATAATATTGAAAGCAACAACTGTAATGAAATATAGAAAGCATAAATGTTACTATATTTCTTATGCTGTAAATCAATTAAGTTCATTTAATCCTTTCCTCTAATATGTTATTCATAGCATAATTTCCCCTTATCCATTTTCGAAAGGTGAAGCAATTAAAAAATGAGGGAGAGGAGAATATGCAAGAAAATATGCCATACTTTTCTGGTTATACACTAGGAGACTCAACTAATTTTTTATTAATAATCTACACTAGTAATTTTATATGCTTAAATGAAAACAGATTGTTGTTAAATTATGTTTAATATGAAAATTGTCATTATTTACAATTCTCAAACTAGTGTTTTGATTCAGAGTTAGCTATTGTAAAATACATTGTTTTGATTCTTTTTTTCTTTTGCATCATACCTGTATTACACTTAATCTACAACTAGTATACTTATTGTTTAACAAAACGAACATTATATGCAAACTGACTGCAGTGTGAACTTCACTACAGTATGAGGCATCTTCTTGCAATAAGATTATTTTCAGAATTCCCTAAATTTTTCACATATACACTTACACATGTTCTTCCTTTCTGTTAGTTTTACTCAATTAGACATTGTGAAAAATAATACATATCTTACTCATGAATTAAGCAAGCTTTATTGAAAACTCATAAATGAACAGATATTTACAGATTTAGATTTTTCATTTTATATATAAATTTGAATATTTATTTTATGTTTTCAAGAAAAAATCACATGAGATCTCCTGAAATTTAAAAATCTGAAAAAATATTCTAACGCCAAAAAAACATTATTAATATATATATATATATAGCTTTTTAGCTAATTTCTTTTACGATTACCATGTACTTTTTTCAGAAATATTTTAAAGAGTCCAAGGTTGTAAAACCTTTCTATAAGCTATCTCTTCCTCCCCCCCTTTTTTTACATTTTCTCTTATGAGCTCCTCTTCCCCCCTTTTACTTACTTATTTATTTACTGTAAATACCCTTCATCAATTTTTTACAAGACATATATAACTAATACATGGAGAAAAACTTCAAATATATATTGCAGATGCCTTATTAATGGTTAATTAATTTCACACATACTTAACTTAGGCTTATGATCGTCATCTTCAGTGATAGCTCTTATTCTTTTCTCCTTGTGTGCCCTTTTAGCTAGTCTAGCTTGAAAGGCTTGATACTGTTCAGCTTTCTTAAGTTCCACAGAAATTCGATCTTCAGTCTTAATAAAAAATTAAAAAGATCATTAAAACCTGAAAATCACAGAACTTGAAGAATTACATTAATAACTTTACATTTGAATATTAACCAGTACCTTTTAGAGGTGAGTATTAGTGGCATGTCAGAGTACAGCACTAAATAATACCATACATGACATGTTTTCTGCTTCACTTCAAGCATTGTGGCAAACCTAGATTCATTTTCATTTTAATATCAACTACAGACAACAAGTGCATAACTATAGTGTATCATCTTTTATTTTAACTGGTTCCCATGATCAAATTTCTTCAAATAATATTCCTTCATTTTGCATTAACTTTTACTGCAATCTCCATCATGCATTTGCTAATAAAAGAGAAGCAAATCATATTTCCATGTAAGCAGTATTTTGTTACAAAATCAGTGTTCACATTCTCAAACAATGGAGCTAAACATGGCAGAGATTACACAACGGAAAGAAAATATTAAAGAAAATCAAGATAAAGCATTATAATAAGAACTGGAAATTAGTGACGGGGAAATAATTTCTTTTGATGTTTAGAAAAATTCATATGAAAGCAAAGACAAACTGCAGAGAATAACAATATCTTATATGCGACTGCTAAACAATATGAGATCGAAATAAAAAAATAAAAATTTTGTTGTGTACACATGATTTCCTTGTAGGGAATATTAAATTATATGAATTTTGCATCTCATTTAAACTTATTGGATTGAAATAAATCTACTTCGTCGATAGAGCATAAACGATAATAGAATAAATGCACTCTTTAAAATTCACTATATTTGTTTACCATAGTGACACTCTGGCACTAGGTTCACTTAACAGCATTACATCTCATTCATTTTATAACTCAGAATGCACAAAAATTATGTATATCATCTGAAGAACTACCTAATCATTGCCAAATGCTCTATTCAAATACTATTATAGATCTAAAATGATGTATAAAAGAAATTAAACAGACAAACAAAAAAAAAAGTAGTAAAAAAAAAAAAAAAAAAAAAAAAAAAAGAAAGAATGAAAGTTTTTCACAGAAGATTCAGTATTTCTCATTCAATTAATTCAGATCTCACTACGCAACAAAGCAAAATACATATAAACTCAAAATATCTATTTTAAAAATTACAAAGTAAATCTTAAATACTCATTTCCTTGAATAAATTCTAGAATTGATTAAGCATGATTTAATTCACAATCATAAAAGAAGGCGTGATATTTGCTGTTGCGAAGCTCAGTTTCTGTAGACTGGCAACAAACCCACTATTCTGCTAAGTTTCAAATGTAAACAAATATGCCCACTATGGCCAAAATAATTAGGCTTAGCCGCACTTAGACAACTTTTAAACTGTTGATAATTCTGCAATTATAACATGCAGGTTAATTAAAGGCATAAAAACCTTAACCAGAAGATGAGAACAACATAATTCAATAATTTTTAAAGCAAAAAATGCACAATTTACAAACATATAAGAATAAAGAAACTGAGCCAGCACAGAGTGGATATATATATATATATACATAAATTTATATATTTTTGGTGCGGCCAATTGCAACCAAAATAGGAAGTGCACATCTACATGTTATAGCAGTCCTATATACAAACTTTCAATGTTCCGAGTCTACTCATTTTTTAGTTATGTGAGATACATACATACGTATGTATGCACAGACACCAGAAAAAAATCTCTTCAGAATGCATTTTAAATCAGTTTTTTAATTTTTTGGAGGCCTTCATTTTGTCCTTACATTCAGATACCAAGGAAAAACATCGTTAAATTGCATTCGATAGCGGTCAAAATGGATATTTTCGTTGAAATATGTTACCCGAAATTTTTCACAATTACTATACTTTCTTTTTACTTCTTACAAGGAAGAAAGAAAAACCTGTTTAGTCATTTCCTAACATTAAAAATATATTCCATTTCCAAAATGATCCAACAAATTGTTGGGGATGTATTTATGAGTGCCATTTAATACTTAAGTACCAAAATTTTAAAAATATTTTTAAATGCAAAATATAAATTTTTTTAAAAAAATTATTCTGTACCAATTACAAAGCATATATTAGAAACAATTTTAATAATCATAGTTATGCTGCAGATATTTATAAATGTCATTACGTTATTGCTTTTCGTAATTTTTACTTCCTTGTATGCAGGAAAGGAAGTATTGTAATCGGGAAAATTTTCATGTGTCATATTTTAACTAAAATATCCATTTTGATCACTATCGAGAGCAATTTACCGATGTTTTTGCCTGACATATAAAAGAACAGAATAAAAGACTCTTTTCCCCCAAATAATTATAAAACTGGTTTTAAATGGATTCAGAAGAGATTTTTCATATACGTAAGTATGTACATATGCATCTCGCATAACCCAAAAGTGAGTAGCCTCAGAACATTGAAATTTTGTATATAGGATTGTTATAACATGTAGCTGTGCACCTTCTTTTTTGGTTGCAATTGCTGGACCAAAAATACATAAATATACATATATATATATGTACACCCACTATGTTACTCGGCTCCGTGAGCTGTTTTTTATTCTTGTATGTTGGTAAATTGTGCATTTTCTTCTTTAAAAATGATTGAATTATGTTGTTCTTATCTTCCGGTTGAAGTTTTTATGCCTTTAGTTAAGCTGCATGTAATAGTTGTAGAATTATCAACAATTTAAAAGTTGTTTAACCCCTTCGCGCTGACCGTCACGTCTACGTGCCAACAACGAACACACTCACTTCCCGGCCGACACGCAGGCGTGCCAGAGCGTTTTCCCGTTTAGGCCCGACTGTCACATATTTGTGCCAGTGTCCTGGAACATTTTAAAAACTATAATTTCTGCCACAAGATGGCACTGTATGTCCATATGGTTTCAGATACATGTACATTAGACCTTCTACTTGAAATGAGAGAAGCATGACTCACATACATGTGTTTTTGA
>KK116698.1:719717-770771 GCA_000611955.2 Stegodyphus mimosarum | reverse complement strand
GTGTTGCCATTGCTCGCTTTGAAATCATTTAGTTTGTTAATCAGATTTTCGTTGAAATGTTACAAAACATAAAATCGATAATAAAGCAAATTTCAAATTCAAAATTAGGGCTTCCAGATGCCCATATTCGCAGTAGGATTACGTCATTCAAAATTCGATGGCTCTAGGTTTTATCACAATGCGAGAAACATGCATACATTTATGCAGATTTTTCATTTTTTAAAATTTAATGCAGAGCGATAACATTTAGTGGCAACAATTTGAAAAGTGATACGCCGTTTTTGTGTTTCCGATGCAAAATCGCAAAACGAAAGTAATAGTCCTTCGGGACTAAATCCCTTTGGACTAAAAACTTTTTTTTATAATCTTTCTCAGCTCTGCCAGAACTTAGTATGTCAAAATGCAAGAGAAATGAATAACCAAAAGAATTCAAAAAATAAAAGAGAGTGTCACATTTGCACCATGTGCTTTTTTTGCCATGTAGGGGTTAAGATTACATTAATCAACTATTAGTTACTTTGCATGCAAAATTAAAGGATGTGTTACTTTGAATTCAGTTTTTGGCATTTGTATATTGTTTTTAGTGGAGTTCAGAAATATAGAACAATCTTATGACATTATTTCCAGCATTAATCCCTTTATGTAGAGATGCAAATACCTTGTTTTATTTTTGCTTTCTTTTCATTACTGGATTTTTAGTGATGTAGCGATATTTAGTTGATCCATGAAAAATAACTTACAAAACTGATTACAGCATCATTAGTTCACAGATTTACTTCAGCTTGTTTAATTTACTAATCATTTTCGCATGTATATATATATGTGTGTGTATATATATAATGATATAATTTAGTTCCGTGCAGTAATTTGATATGAGATGAGTGCTTGACTAGGAAGACATTATTTTGCAGTCGTGAGTGGACTGACGTTAGATCATTTAAAATATCAATTACATTGTAGAAGATGCATAAAACTTTTAAAGAATCACAAACTCACTTAACATTCCAAATATCTTTTTATTACTTTTTGATTGCCCTACGGCACAGCACATCACAATGGGGCGAGTCTGCACCCCATAATTTTTCATGATAACACATTACATTTTTAACACAAGCAGCCAAGCAAGAGACGTCTTTAGCTAGCAAAGATAGGCAGAGAAAGAGGGAGGGTAGTTGGATTGCAATGGTATTTATATAAAATTTTTCTTTAATCTGATTACCTAAAACTTATAGGCAATGCAAAAGTTTAAGATGTTAAGATGACATAATGCGGAATTAATTTTCAGATATGACACAGTTTCTAGAAAGTTATTAATAGAGGGGAAGTACCCAAATAAAAAATGAGTAAATGAGAAGCTTTTTAAATTATAATTTTGATTTACATATTTTTTATCTTATATACAGAGAGAAAGAGAGAATCAGAAGCTTATTAAAATCACTTCAATTCCAAACATTTTTAAGCTTAATAAGTTGCTGAGTTTAAAAGACAACAATTTGCATACTGCATGAACAGTTTAAAATAATCTGGTAAGATAATAACCCAACCAATCTAAAAATTATTACCTGATAAAATAATTAAAAATTAATGTTAAAATTTAAAAAACTTACCCAATTTTAATAGCTTACAGCAATATTTTAAATATATAAATGAAATTCTAATCTTTTATAAGGAACTGATCTATCTGTGTTTGTTTATACTGCTTATCAACAGTTTTTCAATTGTATTCTCTTTGTTAAACTGCTGGGAGCTTTTCTAATCACCACCCTTCAATTCAAGTGGTTTAACAGTGGTATTTTAGTTTTGAGTCAAGTTGGCGAATTATCACTTTTTTCTTTATCAATTTTGTAATGCTTTCACTACCAGTTTCAGTACCTGCAGCTTTTTTTTCTTTTAACATGGAGATATTATGTCAATCATAACCTATTCTACAATTAAATGTTCATAACCTCAGTCACTGATGCCCAAATATTGTCTAAAGCTTACAATTCTTTTAAGGCTTCTTCTAAACAAAGCTGCATTTAAAAAGCAATTTTTAGCTGTGTTTAGAGAGACAACTTAGCATGGATTGATTATAATATGCAAAACTTCTATTAAAGATATTGACATAGCTATCTCCTACAAAGTACATGCAATTTAATAAGATTTAATACTGTTCATCATTTTTTATAACAACATTTAAAAGCTTTTATTATACCAGGGTTGCCACTCAAACTCAAACAGGAAAATAGAATTCCCTGACTTTTCTAGGTGTGTTTCAAGAAAATTTCAGGCTCTCTGCATAGTGCACGTTGGCTGTGCTGAGGGTAAATTAATTATGGTACCTTTTGTAAAAACAAAAATTTTCCAATCACATATGACTTCACTTAATTATATATATATATATATATGAGTAATGCTTTGGGATATATATATACCGCAAAGCATTACTTTTATAACTATAATAGGAGTCGTTTTCTTCACTGAGGATTGAGAATAAATAGAATCTGCCCAATCATGATTAAAAATGTCTTTCTTGCAGACATTCTGCAGCTAAAAGAAAAAAGAATTTTGTAGAATTGGTATTTTAAAATAAATTCAAGTATTTTATATTTATTTAGCAACGCACATAAGTAAAAAATATGTGCACTAAATTTCGCAATGGTATGTCATCATACTGCTAGAATTAGTTTCACAAGTATGCCAAGAAAATTGCCTGAAATTTGAAAGTATTATTAACAAATAATAAATTAATTTAGAAGTAAGAGGATACATTAAATGATATGAAAAACATTAAAATAAAGTTAATTACTTAAGGATTAAAAATTGAATAACAAAAATCGACGGTATTTTGGCAAATATAGATATATTAAATGGTTAGCCTAAATGACTGATTATTATTTTACTGCAAAATGACAAATAAGGCATTTAAGAAAGAAGAAAAGGCTTAAACAATTTTTTCATATATACGAGAATGGGGGGGGGGGATTTACCTCTGTTCAACATGCACTGCACATGCGATTCTCTGGATTCTCGAGGCTACTGGAAACCAAACATCTTGGAAACCTGCTTTCCCTTCCTAGAAGACAATCCGATTGGCACTGCGAAATTGGCTCTATGTCAGCAGTCCGAATATCGCTCAAGTGATACCATGATTCACCAAGAAAGTGATCACTTCCAACTGCACGAAAATCGCTTTTTGAGGAATGTCCATGTGAAATTCCCCGATTTTTCCAGATTTTGACTAAAATGCTTAAATTTCTTGACTTTTCCATGAATTTTTTTGTCAATTTTCGAATTCCCCGAGTTTTCCCGGTTTTTCAGGTAGTGTGGCAACCCTGATTATACCCTGTCTAAAGACTGAAAGATAGAAGTTGTATTTGCAAGAAAAAATATTAATTTGATATTTTTCAAAATGAGATCAAAGGTACATGGAAGCACAGTTATGCATTACCCCCCAAATTTTTTTTTTCATTTATCGGTTCATTATGCAGTTAAAAAAAATGATAAAGAAACTCCTTGTCACACACAAATTCTTGTCGCTATAAGTTTGAGGTAAATTCTTGACTCCTTTCAAACAACCAGGTTTTCAGCTTTGCCTCAAACCAATAGTGTTTTCTAAATTGTTATATTCACACCACATGTAAATAACACTGCGATACATTCTTTTTATTTCTTAAAATTTGCTGCTGTTTTACTTTTAAATATCACAGAGTCATTCTGATATTTTTTGAAAGAAAAACAAGAGTGAGACAAAATTAATGATGTTAAATTAATCAAAATTAATGATTAATTTAACACAAAATTAGTGATGATCTACCCAGGATTTGAAATCTAGACTTACTGATTGCTAGCTGAACATGCTTCTAATTATATCACGAAGGCACATTATGAAAAGAAGAAAATTCCTTAGATTCTTCTCTATTTAAATGTGGTGATAAATTATTGGCCAATTGCTAGGCAGATGTGATTCCAATCATAAAATAAAGGAACGTGATATGGAAGAAAAAAGTTTCCTTACAATGTTAATGTATGTTCTAGAAATGCTCTTTAAAACAAACCAGTTTTTAATGTATTAAAAATTTCCATATGATTTGTATTAAGCTCATTTTTAGTAGCTCATCTTTTATCCAGTTATCAGTTATATGAAGATCTGCCTCTTGTTTCTCACCATGTACCTTCTGATGAACAATTTCTCTACCCATGCTGTAAACCATCCATCAGCTCACAATATTTCCTCCAAGCATTTTAGTGAATTCCACAGCTTTTAGTGGTCGAAAGAGCTCTGGAAATAAGGACATTTTTTAGTTTCATAGTTTGAAATATTCTACAAGATCAAAATCAGCATCTTTCAATTTTCCATCTTTTTCATGCTTCTTGAGACATTCAAAATTTTCATTACTTCTTCATCAACTACAGTTCTTCGTTAAGTATGCTGTTAGGGAAATTTCCAGTTTAAATGTAGCTTCTTTCTATGTACATATACCAAGGACAACATAATCATCCAACAAACTATACTTTTTTTGCAGACTTTGCTGAAATGCTACTTCCAGTAATTTGTTCAGTTTCAAAACTTGCATTTTTTACCCAACAGAAAAACTTATTAAGTCGATCTTCCACTTCATACTTATAAGTACTAATACTATCTTCATTTCTTCTTCTACCTACAATAATCACTCCCTTTCCATTCAAAAACTGACAATGTATCATTCTAAAAAGCATTTCATGAAATTTTCTAAGAACTCCTTTGAACATAATGTATGCACAGCAACAGTGAGATTTTGAATATGCACTTCCGTATCTTGTTACAGCAATAGTTTAAAAAGAAATATTCTATCACTTACAATGCCTCTAGAGCATAGGTTCCCAACGAGGACAATAATGCCCCCTTGTGGGTGTTTGAGGCTTTCAGGGGGCGGTAAAAGATCCAGAGATAATTAGGGGGTGTTGATATGGCCCGGAGGGGTGTGGAAAGATTAACCAAATAAAGTCTAAAAAAGACTTCAAAATCATGCTAATAATTCATTTCTGTCACATGTGCGAAAATTCACACATTTCGATATGAGACTTCACTGTTGAGAGAAAGAGATACCTCTCTAAAATATACAGCTCTGTGGCTGAACGCGGCAAAACTAGCAACCGGTCTTGCCAATTTGGTGAGACACACTCCTTGCGGCAACCCTGGAGCTAGCCTATTTCTCTCTTGCAAAAAAACTGTTGACTCATTCTCACTCTCTCTATCGTTCATCCCAGCACATACTGCGTAAGATGAAAACGGTATTTGTGTGCCTTAATATATTGCTACTTATATTATTTAACCAGCAGTATCCTTCGCAGCTCCCTTAACTTGGATCAAGTGAAGAATGTTGGAAGCAAAAAAAAAGGCGGCAGTATACTGTGGATTATATAAAATATGGATTGATTGAAAATCCCACAAATCCATCATTGCCAATGTGCCTTATTTGTCAAAAAAACATTTTCGAATGAAGTGATGAAACCTTCTAGGCTTCAAGATCATTTTAATAAAATGCATCCAGATAGGAAAGACACAGATATAGCCTATTTTCTAGACATAAAATGAAGTTTGAAAATCAGCCAACTATATCAAAATTATTTTCATCAGCTTCTAAACAAAACGATGACGGATTTTGAGCTTCATACAATATCTCCTCATTGACTGCTAAAACAGGCAAGCCACATACTATTGGGGAAGATTTAATTTTACCAGTAGTTAAAGAAGTAATAACCACCGTGCTCCATAAACCAGCTACAGATATTATACGAAATATTCCTTTGAGCAATAATTCTGTGCAAAGACAAATTGATGAGATGGCTGAAAACACTGAAGAATCATTGCGCAATTATCTGCAGACCTGTTAATTTTCAAATCAGCTGGATGAGTCCACTTTACCAACCAATGAAGCATTATTATTGTCATATGTGAGGTTTATCAAAGATGAAAAAATATGTCAAGATATGTTGTTTGCTACCAATTTGGAAACAGATACAAAAGGAGAAACCATATTTGATACACTGGAAAAGTTTTTTGATGAAAAGGAAATTGCTTTTAATAATATTTTGTCAGTTGCTACAGATGGCACACCGGCTATGACAGGGCGTCACAAAGGCTTCACAACATGCTTAAAAAATAAAGTAAGTAATTAGTAATTTTTTTTTATTTAATTCTTGTTTTCACCATGCATTATGTATGCTCTTATTTCTCTGGAGTAGGAGGGGGCAGTATGAAAATATTCACTAGAAAAGGGAGCACCAGTTCAAAAATGGTTGAGAACCTATGCTCTAGAGGATTGCTTCTGTCAACTTTAACCCTCTCAGCGTTACAGCTGGATTATTCCGTATAGAACGCTGCCTTCTATATTCATTACACATGAAAATATCTGCTATCTTTTAATGTATCTGATTTCAGTTTGGATGTATATTGGAAGAAAAGAAATCAAGGTACAAAATGTGAGAGCCATTTTTTAATTAAAATCAATAAAATACCACTTATTCATGACATTTTGAGGAACTTCGAAATTTCAGGGCTAAACCCGTAATTCTCGGAGGTTAAGAAAATTCTGTTCCTACAAGCACTAGTATGGATAAAGATTTTTGCAAAATTGAATTTGGTTGTTTACAGAATTTCATGGGAAGTTGGAGGCTTACATGAATGGGGGGTTGATCAGGTTGTTGATCTTGTCCCTGGAGCACAGAGATGGAAAAAGGAGTAATGTGTGCCAACTTCTGATAGACCCTTGTCAATGCTTCCCCTGAGAGGCACTGCTAAGGTTGTTGGTGGTTGACATCCCTCTTGTTGTTCATGGATGAAAGTGGCGGATTGTTTCTTTGCTAAGTAAGAGAATTGCCACTGTGAAAAGAAGAGCATCAGTAGGACATTCGAAGCTTAGTCCTCGTCAGAGCAACTCATTTTTTAGAGCCAGCTGAGAAAGAAGTCATGGCTGTGACTGACTATCCTGATTGTCTAACGAGGGCAGGCCAAGGGAAATCTTCACTTCTAATTCATCATCTTTGTTAAATAATGTTTCTTTTCATTACTTTTTAGATTATTCACTGAGTCTCCAGAATCCGTAACATCCTCCATGTTACAAAAATGACTGTTCCAATGTACACTGGGCACACACACACACACACAAAAGGGGGGAGGAGGGGAGACAGTTTTATATCTCCTGTTCTATTAGGCTGATTGATGAAATTCAAACTGCGTTTTTCATGTCTCGAAAGCGCAACTTAGGATATGTATTAGATTTATATTAGTGTTGTTCTAACACACGTATTTTGACACAAAATCGTACTTTTCCTGAAATGATATGCCTATTTTTTTCCGTATTTTGATTCTACGACTCAAATTATGTCAAACTGAAAAGTTTTGTAAAAATCGCACAAATAGTTTTTAAAATATTAGCCCCTCAATGTTAATTGAATTTACATATATTTGTTAATATCTTTTTTATTAAACTTATTTGATTCTTCCTTTTATATTTCGAAATTTAGGTTCATTCCAAATAAAATTTGCCCATTTTTTGAAATGCCAGTTTACAACAGAATCTTAAGATGTAAGTGACGAATTTAATTAAAATTATTGATAATCGAAGAACGACGCACATTTTGAAACACAATGCATAATAAAAGGAAGTTTTTCTGAAAAATAATCTGCAAGACATTCCGTTAGAAAAATGTTCTCAATTGAAAGCAGAAATTCAATAATACTAACATCGAGAACAATATAAATGAAATCCCCCGCCTTTCTTTTCTTATCGTCAGCTTGAAATATAAGCATCTTCTGATCGACTTGTTTCCTTTCCGATGAAGAAAGCTCATTAAAATCAAGTAGCTTCTATTTTATTTTGATTTCTATTTTTTCCTAAAGCAAAGGTACAAGAAATATATGATCTTTATTACTCGCGAAATTGCATTGTCGTTTCAAAGCAGGGACTGATACCAGTATGTATAAATTGTCTTCGATATTGGCATTGCATAAAAAAAAACGGCGAGTAAGATTTTTCTAAAAATTTGATTAAAAAGTGAAACAAACGCCTTTTGTATTTTAAAATTTTTTATCGTTCTTTTGTTTACGATAATTTTAAGCATTTCTTAATAAAAAAAGTTTAAAAAATTTAATATCTTGTTAAGCTTAAGACATTGAAGCGCATGTAGATTTTCTATCAAATTTCTGTTCTTAGTTTTTGTATTAAATGTCAAGGACTACTCGTGACAGTGCGTGTTCATGTTGATTTTCTGTTCAAATTTGTGAAGGCTATGTAGACAGTTTTACGATACAGCATTGCTTCAACAATTATTTTGCAAATATGTAGCTTAAATTTCCTAATTATTACTTACTCTGCACGTATGTATGCATTTCGGAGAAAAAATTCATACAGGTTTTGTATATACGAAATTAACTGTTTACGTGTGTTACAGAAATAAGGACCCAGGTTTCATATGTTTAAGCATAATCATTATGGAACTCTAAAGCAAACACTGAAAGCATATATTAGAGGCCTAACCAACAAATTTCATTTTTACTTGATAGGCTGTGCCCTTAAAATTTAAAGGCGCTTTCATTAAAGAGAGAGGGAGGGTTCTGATATTCTTTCAAACTAGTTAATGAAACAATTGATAGACTTAAAACTCTTTGAATTGAAAATTTGATCTTTGTATTTTCTTTTAGGTACATATGTTGTTTCATGCCATAGATAGTTTTTACAAATTAATTGAGTTTCAGACTTGCAAATGCGAAGCAGCAAATGTGTAAGGAAATTTAAAAACTAACAAATATTAGCAACTTATGTCTTGTTGCCTTGCTGTTGGGGACTGTTTACATGATCCAACTATTTGTGTCGGAAAATAGTATTGGCTGGAACTTGCTGACAGTCATCTTGGCGCCGTAGTTTGGTACGGTTCTTCACTATTTAGCACTATTGCTCTGAATGGTCTCGTGGTTAGTGCTCCCGGCTTCTGTCTGCTGTATCTGTGGGCTCGAACCTTTACTGTGAAGGGCATGGATGTTTCTGTGTTCTACTGGCTGTGCGGCAGGTGACATTCGAAATACAAGGCGAATCGAAAGAGAGTTTAATAGCTAGTACGGCAGGAATGAACCTGTAAGACCAATGATGAATCTGTAGTGTCCCATTCCACTTAATTCAAGGCGATAACTCATAGACACTTAAAAAATAACTCCCAGTGAATTTCTTTTAATGGAAGGAGAGCTTACAATTTCTTAAGTACTAGAATCACCAAATGTTTATGAACTTAGATCTTTCAAATCTTTAAATAAGAAACTTTTCTCTGAAGTGACAATTTCCTAACTAATAACGTACTGATCCAGTAAATATTCCAGTAAATTCCAATAAAAATTCGCTTCCTGCAAACAGGAACTTGAGGAATTTTTCTCTATATAAGAACTAGACTTGTAAAACCTTCTTCACAACTAATACAGATACCTGAATTATACGGATCACTGAAATTTATATTTTGAATTCAATGTAAAATAAATTAGGTATAATTTAATCTCATAAAAAAAGCTTTATATATTGAATATAAGAAAATGCGTGTATCTTCATAACTTGTTTACGGTTCCACTGTTTTAAATACAAAAATTTGATTATTCTACCAACAACAAATGTTCAGGTTTTGCATATGTATAGAAATTAGCTTCAGATCAAAGGAATTATTTCATAGGAAAGATTTTTTTTTTATGTCGCATGTCTGAATTTTTTCCAGAAATGCGCCATTCATAATATTTTTATGAAATAATAATTTGGATTAAATCTATAGAAATAAATCCTTTTTGTAAACAAAATTTGAAAAAAATAAAGCTATTTTTTTGTTTCCTTTTGTAAGGCTGATATTTGTATAATGCATAATGATTACAGGTACTAGTTTACAATTTTTTGATTTATAAGTTGAAATGACATAAAACAGTTCTGACTGCTTTTCCGAGTTTTCCACAGTTAATAAAAGAAAATATAGCACATGGTAATCTTTCAAAAAGTTATAGAAATATATACTATTTACATCATTTTAATAAAACAGATTTCATGATTTGAATATGTGGAAAGAATATAAAAAGCAAAAAAAAATTATCTTTCATTTTTTCAATATTTAACACATTTCCGAAGCAAATTTATTAATTTAAACAAACAAAAAATTAGATTTTATTTAAAAAATAAAACTATATTAATTTTAATAACCTTAGAAAACAATGTATAATGTAATACAACACAAATTGGAAGAAATTAACTTTCTTAGAACATCTAAAATTTATTTTCTTTTAATCTTAAATCTTTATAATCTCTCGAGGTCTAAAAAAGGAACTTTTAACATTTTACTTTCTTCCCTCTAGTTGTATTTATTTATCCATTATTCAAATTCATATCATCCTTTCACGCTAGATTTCTTCAGCTTTTATAAATATCAATTTTTTTTATTGAAGTTATCAGTGCTATATATGTACATATATTTTCAATTTAGGAAGCATTTGTTTTTATTTCAGAATGACATTTATTAGCATAATTAGTTTGTTACGTGTTTATGACACTGGAATTAATCGCTGACACACAAACAGAAGTTAAATTAGTATTAAAAGTATTTCGAACTTTTAATATCAATAAAAGTATGTAGTGTAAAACATTAGTCTTTTTAAAAGGAATTCGGCCTTTATTTTTAGCTCAAAGGAGCGTTAGTTCATAAGGGCTATAATTTCGTTTTGGCATTTTGCGTCGATTTCGTGTAAACGGCGAATCACTTTTGGAATTGTTGTCACCAAATATTATCGCCCTGTATTATATTTAAAAAAATCAAATAATAAATAATTTGTGTAAATATCTTATGTTTCGCGCATTGTGAAATAACAACGGTACCCAGAAGCATCAAATTTGAGCCACCTGAATATGGGCATCTGGAAGCCCAATTTTAGAATTTGTTTTATTACCTATTTCATATTTTGTAAAACTTTAACGAATTTTTGATTTGTAAGCTCAACGATTTCAAAGCGAGCAATGGCAAAACTGTACGAAAAAAATTCTCCAGCGGGCGAGACGTGTGTGCTCATTTTAAAATTATTTTGCGATATCGCTGTTGAACTGAATTTTGTGGTTTAAGTGTGAAGAGAATGATAGTTGATAAATAAAGGTAATACACAAAACGTTAAAAATACACCCCTTTGGGCGTAATGTATAATCTGAAACATTTCTCTTCCTTTCTTTCTTTTTTTTGTTAGTCCCAGGTTTCACTTTGGTCAGAAATCCTATTGATTTCCTTTTCGCATTTTGCGTTGATTCGC
This sequence comes from Stegodyphus mimosarum, assembly GCA_000611955.2. Taxonomy (NCBI): domain Eukaryota; kingdom Metazoa; phylum Arthropoda; class Arachnida; order Araneae; family Eresidae; genus Stegodyphus; species Stegodyphus mimosarum. The sequence goes on along the minus strand of KK116698.1, from coordinate 759,493 downwards.
TTAAATCCTTGTTTAACTTTTCAAATTGTTGCCACCAAATAATTTCGCCTTTTATTATATTTAAAGAAATTAAATAATGAAGAATCTACATAAATGTGTATATGTTTCTGGCGTTGTGATAAAACAACGGTACCTAAATCCATCCAATTTTTAAGAACGCGACCGAATATGGGCATCATGGGTTTCCACCCGAATATGGGCATCTGGAAGCTCAAATTAGGAATTGGACTTAATGTTAAGGTTAATGTGTGGTGTGGACTAATGCACGACCGAGTCATTGGGCCTTTCTTTTCTACAGAAAAGACGGTCTCATCAGTCGTATACTTAGACATTTTGGAAAACTTCGTATTTCCACAACTCGAAGAGCTTCAGCCACATGTCTTTTTGCAACAAGATGGTGCATCACTTCATTGGGGTACCATCTTTCGCAGTTCTTTAAATGACCATTTTACAGGAAGATGGATTGGGCGAGGAGGTCCAATTCCTTGGCCTCACCTGATATAACGCCGCTGGACGTTTTCCTTTGGGGATTTGTAAAGGACAACGTTTACAGGAGGAGAGTGTCGAACTTTTATGACCTAAAAGCCAGAATTACAACCGCAATAGCCTTTGTGGATGCCGACATGCTTGCCGGTACCTGGCGTGAAATTGAATATCGACTTGATATTCTCCGTGCGACTAAGGGGGCACACGTGGAATTTTGATCTGTCGTTATTATTTTATGAGTTATTAAGCATCAAAATGGGTCCGGGACTTTATAAACACCCTGTAGTTTGGCGTATATTGTGAATGCAGTTCTATTTAATCTATTTCAAGATTCTTCATGAGAAAGCCTGCTTGTTTAAATATCAAATTAAGCTGATTCAGAGACTAATTTTAAATTAAACCTAGGCTTGTGTATATTATAATTAGATATAAATCTCACTCAGTAGAACGTTTATCTCTGTAACCTTTCATCGTATAACAACTTCTGAATTTACTAGACACCGGTTTACTTACAGAAAAATTCTCGTATTTGTGGCAAATCAGTTTTCCATCTCTTTCATTAAAAAGTGAAAAATCTGCATGTGAATATCTATTAATGTATGCTACGTATTTATGTATATGTGAGTATGTATTTATGCACCATTGTGAAAGAACAGTGGCAGCTAGAACCACCAAATTTTGAAACCCCATAGCCCTCTACCAGAAAATATATAACCCCTCGAAGACTGAATTTTTAATTTCAATGGGCTTTTTAATTATTTACATTTTGTGAGAATTTTGTGAATTTTTATTCGCAAGCTCAGTAATGAGTTGCGACACACTTAGCAATTCAAATCGATGTGTTGCTCCTGTTTGAAATAACCCCGTTTTTCACCCGCGCGCTAGCGTTTTACCTCGGTAAAAACGGAAGTTATATTTTTTTCAAATTTAACTAACAAACTAGGTTATTTAAAGGAAATATTTTGCACCTTTCATAAATAAAACACTTTTATTTTCCTTGTCCAATGTGTTGCCATTCGACAGTGTTTACGATAAACTACTTTCGAATTTAATCTATCTTTTACTGATAAATAAACTAACTGACTTAAAAGCAATAAATGATTAAATACCAATTAATAATTCTTAATAATATTATTTTAGCATTTTCATCTGACTGATTTAATATATATATATATATATACTTAATTATCTGCTGTAATAGCTAAATTTGTGCTAATAATTCGTGAGGAAATTCTTCAGTTTTTTTAAAGTTTAGTTAGTGCAGCCTAACTTATATTAGTTTTTCACGTGTTCGTTCGAGAAATATTTGTCAGGCTTCGTAGCACAGACAAGAAAAAAAAAGAATTTTATTGTAGAAATAATATATGTCATAATAGCTACATAACGATAATTGTGTTCAAATTCTTCAAGAAAAACAAACGTAAAATGATACGAAGCAATTATTGGCATTTGAGCTAATATCACTGTTGCCAATACATATAGAAAATGTCACAGTAAAAATAATATCACTATTATTGAGAAGCTAGAAGCTTTGAAGGAAAGAAATAAGCTGATCTGTATTTCACATTCCAAATTTAGTTGTTTAATAATAAAATGCTTTCGTGTGGACCCAATGAAATTGCACTAACTAGATTCATTAAAATCAATATTATTTGTTTTCACATTGACCCTGATTAGTTTCTCTGCCGCAAGGAGCATGTGTTTGATTTTCTTCACATTTTGCACGAATATCTGTCTTTGGAGTCAGAGATTTCAATTTTTATCAAAAAACAAAAATGAGGTTTTATATTACGCCCAAAGAGGCTTTTTTTTCCACGGGGGATTCAAAACGGGATTTGGAAAGTGATACACACTTTCAAAGTCATTCGACGCAAAATACCGTTTAACATTGTAATGTTGCTACGCTGCAAATATAATATCAGTAAAAAATGTAAAGAAACCTCGCTCATAATATATCCGCGCTTGAGGACGCACGCGATGTAATGTTAATGGAACGCTTTGAAATGCTGAGTTTGTTAATCAAAAATTCCTTTTGAAAGTTTTGCAAAATATGAAATAGATAATAAAGCAAATTTCAAATTTGTGCTTCCCCGTTCCTGTATTCGAGTGGAGGACTATGTTATTCAAAATTGGATGTCTCTAGTTGTTTTTTCACAATGCGAGAAGCATACATATATTCATGCAGATTCTTCGTTTAAATATAATCTAGAGCTCTAGATTTCATGACAAAAACTTGAAAAGTAAAACTCCGTTATATAATGAACCAATGCAAAATGCCAAAACGAAATTAATAGCCCTTCTGGGCTAACGCCCATTGGGTTAATAATGCGACGAAATAAAAATGATGTTCTGCGCTTTTTTAATATTTCACTCTATGATTCACGTATAATGATTTTGCTTCATAAAGTAGAGCTTATATTACTTTACAAGCCAACAGAAAATAACATTGTTGAAACTTTACACAATGGCCAGGTAATTTCCCCAAAGTATTTGTACATAAACATAACATCAGATCTGTGAAAAATATTTTTTAAATTTGATTTTAGCAAAGATTTAGATAAACCTTTAACAAATTGTGCGTTTGATTCACTACAAAGCATAAACTGTCTCATGTATGGAAGATTTAATCAAAGTAATTTGCATTCTTTGTTATTCAAATGAGTATGAATGTCAAGGGGCAATTAATTTATTGTGAGTTTGAACAAACGGCATTGCATTAAATTTAAATAGTGAATATTTTTAGGCAACCAAATTTTTTAAATTATCTAGAAACGACTATAAATATGTAATCCATTTCACGAGAAATCTGATATAGCAGACTAAAAAGATACTCATTAAATCCCGTTAATCGCATTCTCTCTATGATGATGATGATTTAATGAATGCTTCTTTTTCGTATTCGTACTTTCATCACATTTGCGCATTCACCTTTGAAACGAATCGTATTTATTGCATTTGCCTTTAAAACCAATTTAAAAGAGATGTAGAGAACTAAATATGTATATTTGTATTCCATGCTTTTAGTCTCCCAAGCAGATTCTAATTTCATCACATTGAACTACATTTACTACAATAAGATATGCATCTTTTCAAAATGAAGATTTTTGAGATTAAGAATAAGTATGTCAGTATTATGCATTAATATTAAAATACATTAAATGAAATAATTCATCGGAAACGCTGCAGTCATGCAATAAAAACATTAAATAAAAGATCTTACTCAAGGATGGGTCTGAGCAGATTCTAAATAACATGGATATTGCTTTAAGTAGTTGCAAGCTGTAATTAGATGCAATTCATATAGCATTATCTGCAACTCAAATTTGTTTATATAAGCACTCTAACCTGAAAAGTTAAATAATGTTTGAATGGTTTCTCTAGCGATTAAAAAATATTCTTTTATGATTCACACAGAAAACGTATTTCTTGATTTGAAGCAACGAGCTTTAATAAAGTTAAGGATATTTTCCGAACACTGATTTAAGCTAGGATTCGATATATTTATATTCTAAGCGTTAAACTCTTTGATCTTTTTAAAATTAGACAGAATTCGTCCTTAGAATGGAAGCTGGTTTTATTTAAATGTTTTTCCTCAATGTCTTAGAGATGCTTCTCGATACACAGATATTTTATCATACAAACTTGTCAGTATTCTGAACGCATAAATACGTCAATATCCTATACGTGTAATTATCTATATTCTAAACGTTAAACTCCTTGATCCTTTTAAAATTAGACAGAATTTGTTCTTAGATTGAATGCTGGTTTTGTTTGTCAATATTCTAAATGTATAAACATTAAATAAGGTCAATATTCGCTTAGAACGCTTAGAATATTGATAATATTCAATTGCTATTAAAAGAGTATTAATTAATTAATTCTTGTTATAAACATTGCAATATTCCAAACGTATAAACGTGTCAATATTCTAAACGTATAATTGTCTGTATCCTAAACGTTAAACTCCTTGATCCTTTTAAAATTAGACAGTATTCGTACTTAGATTGAAAGGCGGTTTCATTTGTCAATATTTATACGTTTGGAATATTATTAATTAATTAATTATTGTATTAAAAATTGCCAATATTCTAAACGCATAAACGTGTATATTCTAAACATGTAATTTTCCGTATTCTAATCGTTAAATTTCTTGATTCTTTTAAAATTAGGGAGAATTCGTCCTTAGACTGAAAGCTGGTTTTATTTGTCGATGTTCTAAACGTATAAACATTAAATATTGTCAATATTCTAAACGTATAAATGCTTAGACTATTGACAATATTTAGTGTTTATACGTTTAGAATATTACTAATAAATTAATTCTTGTATTAAACATTGCCAAAATTCTAAACGATAAACATGTCAATATTCCAAACGTGTATATTCTAAACCTGTAATTGTCTGTATACTAAACGTTAAATTCCTTGATGCTTTTAAAATTAGACAGACTTCGTCCTTATATTGAAAGCTGATTTTATTTGTCAATATCCTAAAAGTATAAACATAAAATATTGTCAATATTCTAAACGTATAAACACTTAAAATATTGACACTATTTAATGTTTATACGTTTAGAATATTATTGATTAATTATTTCTTGTATTTGACATTGCCAGTATTGTAATGTATAATTGTCTATATTCTAAAGGTTAAACTCCTTAATCCTTTTAAAATTCGACCATATGCGGTGGAAGCAATATTTGGATTCTTTTCATTTAGAATACTCCAAGAAGGCTAACTGTAATAAAGATTTGAAAGCACAAAATGATATTGTAAAAGATAGAAATAGAATGTTAGAAATGGGCAAGCTTAATGGGGAGCTCAGTTAATGCAAGGAATTCGTTGCAACTGACAGTTGCGATAAATACCTTCAACTTCCAAATCTGTGGATGAAATGCCACCTACCTTTATTTTCTGCTCAAATTATCTTCTTCGACATTCCGAGGATGTAGATGCCACAGTCGAAATAATAATCGAAAAGATATTCAGCTCGACGAATAGTAATATTTTATCATCGGCCCTCCCTATTATTATTCATCCCCATTTCAAAAAGGAAGAGATTCTGTTATGTGGACGATGCAGAATGGCTTAATTGAGCTGCTGCTTGGAGGAAATTGCCTTACTTGAATGGAGCGCGAGAGGAAGACACTACACATGAAACAGGCTGAGAGTGGAGGGGGTTAATTGAAGAAGCCGGATTGTAAAAGGAGGTTTAATTAGAATCTTCCTTAATTGCGGAGGATAATTCTCTTCGGAATTGGCAGGAATTTTACCCTTTGTTGTCGGTGTCTATCTGATTTTTAGACTGTTGAAACCCTCGAGGTTCATACAGGTTTAGGTGGAAATTTGACCATTCAGTTTAACCAAGTTTTAAGAGTTGCTTCAGCGATTAAATTTACTAATAATTGATTTGGGAAGGAAGCGGAATTAGTCATGATGTACGAAAAGATAGAAAAATGAAGTTTAATGGAATTTCAAACTTGCTTTAAAAAGGATTGCTTTGTTCTGTAAATATTTCATTTACCATTGATTTAATTTTCTTTGCTGGTTTAATGTCTCATGAATAAAATGCTTTCGTCTTAAATACCTATGGATTACGGTTTATTTTTAACTCATTTTGCAGAGTCTATGAACTCAAGTAATAAATTACTTGGAATACCATTCTTTTATCTAAACTTAAGAGCGATGTCCAAATGCAAGTTATAACTGACAACATCAGTTTAGTTCGCAATTGTAATTTACGCTATTAATTTCAAAGTTTCAAAATTTCTAATATAAATTGTAATTTTTCGTTACGTTTTTATGCGCACGCTTGAGATATTTCTATCTGTAAACACATCTTCTACGCTTATGAATTTTCTGCCAATTTTTATCTTTACTTTTTTGTTTAACAGCGTGCTATTTTAAATTTTGATGTCTCTTGATGCTTAATTAATTAAAGCAACACAACCCTTCCTTTTACTATTACATAAAGATCTCAGATTTGATTAATTCAGCGCATAATATTATCTTTTTGGAGGATGAATTCTCCAATAACTTTTATTGTGATATATTCCTAAATTACTGCTATACACAGAAGGAATAAAATTGAAAACTCACATAATTATCAAAGAAAAAAGTATTTGAGTAACATTAAAAGTACGTTTTAAATCATCAAAATCATGCTAAATTTAATTGTAGGATAATTTTTAATTCCTTAATTTCAATGTTAAGACATACGAATTTTCTACTTCATTTTCAAACATAATTGCACTGACAAATCCTTTATTGTTTCATTATTACTAGCTAAATTTTTATATCTTAACATTTATTAGCTCGTGTAATTCTTAATAATTACCGTGCGATCATGAAACTTATTCTTTATAGTTTAGTGATGTTTTTGTTATTTCATTGCCTTATTTATAATATTTATGAAAGCAGAAATAATTTTAACAAGTTATCTCGACAAAACACAGATTTTCAGTCTGAAAACACCAATAGCAATAACCTGAAAATATCTTTCTTTCTTAATTATCTTCACTTTTTTCGGGTGAACAGTACTTTTTAAAGACTCATCACATGTTTTCAACAGATATTATTCTGAAAGATGTTCCACCATATGCATTAAATTTCCTAAGATGTCTCATCATCTACTTGACATGGGAAACAAACTCAATTTTGTTTTACATTTAAAGCACATCGAAGGCTCGATACGAACTGGTTGCTATTTTAGAAAGGATTTGATGCTAGTTTTAGTGTTGTTATGCAGATATGATGCGGTTGTAATTAAAGTTTTTCGATTCCGAATCCTCTAAAATTTCATTTAGTGAACATACACTGTAAAAATCTGCAAAGATTACTTATAAGATAGAGAAGAGCAATGTGACGATATATGTTATGGGCTTCAACATATATTCCAATCAGTATTTGAAAAAGCCTTTTTTTTAATATTCTACTTTTTTATAAGAAATAGAACGATTTTTCTGTGAAAACGCAAACAACCGACACTAGGTAACTATTCTATTTTTAGTGCATGATTTTTAAAAGAAATAATGCATTACGGTTGTCATTTTATTTATAAGAAGGACATCAGTTTCTCATTTGCATTATTAGGACACCGTCTTTCTTATAACAAAACTTAGATTACGCACTACAAAAAGTTCAAACAAACTAGCGATATGAGTTTGTAGAGACATTAGGTTATTTCGAAGCAGGAGATATGAAAAATTAGCAACGCCTTCGCCGGGAATCGAACCACGGACCTCTTGGTTACGCGTCGAGCATGCAGACCACTACACCACGAAGCAATGCGAAGAAGGCGGAAGAAACACCTTATATACTCCCCCTTTTAAAGGGCGACTGGAGTTTTGGTGACCCAATCGCCAAATCGCGGTGGTGGAGAGTCATCATCCACCACCTTTTTAGTTCGGGCGCCAGTGTAGAGACATGAAGTTATTTCGAAGCAGGAGATATGAAAAATTAGCAACGCCTTCGCCGGGAATCGAACCACGGACCTCTCGGTTACGCGTCGAGCATGCAGACCACTACACCACGAAGGCATGCGAAGAAGGCGGAAGAAATACCTTATAAGTTTGTCTTCAGAAATGGAACGTTGACTCATTTCACAAACAATTGAAGAAATAGCTTTTGCTTCATGTTCTTTATATTCAATTGAAAATGCTCAAACAGTGGCATGCGAATTGTTCAATCTTTATCCTACGATGCGAAAGGAATTTGCAATCCATCATGCAGACCCCTTTTCAAATCTACATAGCTCAGAAGCTGAAGCCATAAGATGCACAAAACTTCAACGTCTTGCTTATTGATTTTTTGCGAGGGTGGTTGTTAACGAAAGGTTATCCTGAAATATTTTATGGACAGATGAGACATATTTCAGATTGGCAAGAACAGTAAACGTCCAGTCCTGCAGCAAACGAAGTGCCTCGCCTTTTATTTTAGTACATTCAAAATGGCTGCATTCTGATTGTATGACAGTATGCATCGAACGCATCCATCCCTGATTATTAATTCTGGGCCCGTATGTCTTTAAGGATTGGTATCTGAAGGTTTAGGAAGGTGGTCTGTTACAAATGCATCTTCTTGTCAGTTACTTTAATAGTATATAATTCTTTCTTAGATGAACGTGTGTAATTTGACTTAATAATGTAATGCAAGCTGCATCCTTTGTTGGTCCGAAATAAAATAATTGTTTTCGTGCCAGCTTCGGCGGTACTCCTGTAATTTGAAGAAGTTTTGCATAAGCTCAGCATGCTCCCTTTAGATAAATAATTTCCCGCAATTCTTTATTACCATGATTTGTAAAGTTAGAGAAAACATTCAAACCCTGTTTAAAATATAGGGTAGCATAATACAGCATATCACAAGGATTCTTTAGACATCTTTTTGTGCTATGATCATTACGTTTCCTTATGCTACTAATATTCCAAATATATGCATAAGATGATGAAACAAGTATGAATGATGATGATGCAACAAGTATGAATGGTGATAATGCAACCAAGTATGAATTTGGTTTACCTTAGGATGAAACCAAGTATGAATTTGAATTAGCTGAGTACCTTAGGATGTAACCAAGTACATGTACCAAGTACCTTAGGATGTAACCAAATACCTTAAGATGCAACCAAATATGAATTACATTAGTACCTTAGGATGTAACCAAATACTTTAGGATGAAACCAAGTATATGTATCAAGTACATTAGGATGTAACCAAGTACCTTAGGATGAAACCAAGTATGAATTTGCATTACCTTAGTACTTTAGAATGTACCAAATACTTTAGGATGCAATTAAGTATGAATTACATTAGTACCTTAGGAATCAAGTATATGTACTAAGTACCTTAGGATGTAAACAAATACTCTAGGATGCAACTAAGTATGAATTTGAATTACCTTCAAAACGTTGAGCTATTTGTTATTTATCTTCATGTCTCTTTAGCATGCTCTAAATAATCTATCTACGAGAATAATTAATGTACGTTTATTGTGATATTCCGAAAACGTAAACTTTAAACACAACCAACCTCACTGTATAAATCAGGCTACAGATAAGAACTGTACCCTATGTTGTGACATTATTCAATTATATTAGGTTACCCATCGTGATTATTTATCGAGTCAAAAATGCTCCATAATATTTCTGGTTTTCAGTGGTTATGAAATACGCAAGAAATAAATGTATGACGAGATAGTTTAGGAGACGAAAATCTTAGTTTCAATTCTTTTGTTGTTTCACAAGAACTGCTATAATATATCTCGTACTTCAAAATCATCTCATAATATTTCTTCTTCATGTTTCGCTCCGAATCATTTTCTGGCAGGGAAGAAGGAGAGAGAATAAATGCAATCATATTTTTTGGAATCTACCAACACAAAGTGTTACATCTGTGAGGTAAATGATATTACAAATTTCTAAGTATCAATTATTGTTAAATTTAAGAAAGATAATTATAAATAATTGTAATGAATGTACTAAATGGATCCTTTACATGTCCATGAGTACTTCATTCTATGTACTTCAAATATTTTCTAGATAAATTAACTATAATTGTAGCGTTTTTTCTATCTCTTTTTTTTATCTGTAATCTCTTTTTATCTGCACCATCACACACTTTCTACAGTAATAGCTTCGGAGCAATCATAAGGGTGTTTAACCTATAATTTAAAAAAAATCATTTCTGTGATTGGGAGCAAAAAAGAGAAACCATTACCCCCACAAATACTATATTGCTTTTTATTAGCAATCTACGCCGAATGTGGGTAAATCACTGAAAAGACTAAAACAAGGAGACAGAGATAAAAATCCTGCAATAGAATCAAAGTTTGTTTCAATGCATTCATGTTCTTTAATTGACCAGAAACTGGAAAAGTTTACATTTCCTAGTGTAGAAGTTATATAACTTTTAAATGCAAAAATGTAGAGTCCAAGAAGTATATGACGAATTTCTGGTACTTTTAATGCATTAATTATTTCTGTAAGAGTATCAATTTAATTTTAGATATATTAGTTTCAGTTTTAGATATACAGTATTTTGGAGTCCAAAGAATCATTTATACGGTAGCCTTATATTTGAATTTTGTAGTTGTTATACATTTAATGCTTGTTTTACACATGAAAGCCTTATACTTTGAATTTTGATTAGTATGTATTTAACAATTGTTTTGAGCTTAAAGTTCACATCAAAGGAAAATTGCACTATTGGTTGGAAAACAAGGAGAGTTATATTTATTTTAATGAAGATAAAGTTTATTCATTCGCTTCCCAACTTACGTAAATGCCAAAGTTCACTCCATTTACTTCATTCCTATGCGCGTTCTGTCTGCCGATTAAACATCTGTCAAAGAACAGTTAGGTATAAATGATTCTTCGCCGGAAGCTCTGCGAAAGACAATAGGGAATATGTTTCGAAAGCTTGATGATGTTCCAAAATATATTTCTCTTTGAAACAATTTAGAATGGAATGCGAAATTTATTAGTTGTTTTCTGCATTGTTAAAAATATATTTCGAATGGAGAGCGGAAAAAGGAAATGAAGATGCATTTTCCAATTAAATAATACCATGTCATTTCAGATTTCCATTTTAAAATCAGAACTATGCATAAGGGGAGATTCTTTTGAAGGAGATGAATTGGTACAGTTGGGATCAAGATGTGATCAGATACAACAGTAATATTTAAAATTTTGTTGGTAAATTATAAAATCGAAAATGAAATAAAATGAACTTTTATTTTGTTAAATAAATGACGAATGGTAATATTTTTCTCTATGTTATCGAATCGTTTGGATGTGTACGTGTTTTCTGTATAAAGATTTCATTTCATTTTATAAGTGGTTCCATGCAGTGTACTACATGAAATGGTAATAGGTACTTACTTAGAATAGGGAGTTTCCTGCAAGTGATATAAATGAAAATTAGCCATAGAATGAAAATTCAGATTCATGGATAAATTTCTTTGTTATTTGAAGGTGGTGTAGTATGTACTTTCTCTTAACGTGAATTTAATGTATGCAATTCTTGAAGTTAACGAAAGAGTAAATTTCAAAATGTTTTCTTTAGTATCGTAGTTTTCGAAAGGCTTTCTTTAGTATTATTAGTTAAAGCATGAAGTAGAATGACTATATATAAACTACCTTTTCATTAATATCCTGACAGAACTTCATCATCTGCTGAAAGCGATTAAATGATCGTGGTGCTTTATTGCATTACTTATAAATCGACATGTTGTATTTGAAACTGATAATGAACATGGATGAGGTCATATTCAGGGAGAAGTACAGGATATCAGTGTGAAAAGCTAATACCGTTTTGCATTATTTAGCATTCTGTAATATCAGTTACATGGGCATTGGGATCTGGACAGCTAGAACTCCAGTGTGAAAACTAAAAATGGTTTAATCGACGAAATGGCAAAAAACATTCAAATCGGAAAGACACAAGAAGAGTTTCAGTTCTTAGAATTGCCTGAACTATACAATAATATCTCTCACAAATTCTTCCTGAGGTTTTCAGAACCATTAAAAGGGAAATAGATCTGCTATACTGTAAATTATAATAATTTCAGAGCTTCTACTAAACCTTTATCACCATAATAGACACTGGATGCCATATGATAATGTGCAAAGATTTTTAATTCTGATTTTAATTGACGAATCACTCTATTGCAAATTGATGTTCATATAGAACCGTAAAGAATGTCAAAGACACAGTTACTTGTAGATCTAAAGTACTAATAGGGAAGTTTAGTAAAAGTGGCAACGTATTTCAGCGCATCAAGGTTTGCCTTGAGTCTGCAAGCCATTTTGGAGAAAAATCCTAAATATTACGTAGCAGCTAAACATTCTAAAAAATTACGCGTATGAATATTATAGGGATAATTTGAGAAACCTTCTTAATTTTATCTACAAATTCTAACCCACATGCCTTACGATTCAGCTTGCAATGTAACCGTGGGAATGTCAGACTGATTGTACAAGTGTCCTACTCTGAAGTCTAATGAGCAATTTATACTAAAATGAATTAATAACTATATCTCAGTTTGTAGAGTCCTTAGTATTTGTTTTGAAGCAGAAGAGATGAGAAAGGAACAATGCTCTCGCTGGGACTCGAACCATGACCTCTCGAATACGCTACGAGCTTGCTGACAACTACACCTCGAAGGCATGCGAAGAAGGCAGTAGAAATACCATATACACATCCCCTTTTAAACGGCGACTGGGAATTAGAGGACCCAGTGGCCAAATCCTGGTGGTGGAGAATCATCATCCACCACCTTTTTAGTTAAGGCGCCTCTGAAAAGACATTAGGATTTTTTGGAAGCAGGAGAGATGGAAAAATGTGCAATGTCCTTCCCGCGATTCGAACCACGGACCTCTCGAACACGCGCCGAGCATGCTGACAACTAAACCACGAAGAAATGTGAAGAAGGCGGGAGAACTGTCTTACTCCCCGTTTTAAAGGGCGACTAGGCATTAGGGCAACTAATCGCCAAATCCTGGTGATGGAGATTCATCATCCACCGCCTTTTTTAGTTCGATCCCCACTGTAGAGACATTAGGTATTTTTTGAAAGCAGGGGAGATAAAAAAATGAGCAAAGCCCTCGCCGGGACTCGAAGCACGGACCTCTTGAATACGCGCCAAGCGTGCTGACCATTACACCCCGAAGGCATGCGAAGAAGGCGGGAGAAATAAATTCCTCATAAGTTAACGTAGCTGTTATTAAAACATGGAACAACGAAAAGATTGTTATGAAAGAATACTACATTTGACGGTGACAAATATTTTGTGGAATTTATGTTAACCTTTCATGGCTGTACTTCGAAAATAGGAGCTGAAAAATATCAGCACAATACTTTAGGAGAAAAACTAGAACATGTTTTTCTGTATGAATACTCAGTATGCGGATGCTATGAATAGTGGTGTCAAAAAGATTTTGTTCCTGCTATTATCTAATAATATTCTTTTTTCATTATCTCATCAACTTAATACTGCTGTAGTTTTATTAGCAACCGTTTGTCGAAAATTATATAATGGTGGTTTTTTCCTCAGTAAAGTTCATATACTGATCAATTTTTCGAATGCAAAATTACGTATCCTAGTTCTTACCAAAAATGAAAAGTCTTAAAATTTCCATATATATTATTTAAAATTTTCATGTTATTATTCTTGAAGAAAATTAATTTAATTTATGAAGAATTGAAATACCAGAAAAAATAAAAATGCACTTCAGTCGTACACAAACGTAGGTCAATACTTTAATGGAAAAAGCAGTAAAGGATGAGTTTAAATAAGCAACATTTAACAGAAATGCAAAATTCTTTTTTAAATTTATCGTGATTGTAATTCATTTTATAACAGTATGTTTCCTAACAAATACTTAAAGAAAATGTTATCTGTTTATCGAGTTCAAGCAAAGTAACATTTATTTAAGCTTTAAATTTTACACGAACTTGCTACTGTGTTTCGGAATATTATGTATCTAATTAGGGTTGAAGACTCTTCAACATAGAAAGATTCAAGATACTCTTCAAGATTACGTGAAACTACTCGAAATTTTGTTCATTATATCTAAACTTAATACGAGGGCTTACTATTCAAGGCAATTTATTTAATTAAGTGTTGGTAAAATATTGTTACTAATTATAAGTAAAATTTTTGTACTTCTTTTGTAACATGACAAATCTGAAGAGAAGCTATTCCTTGGAAAACATTTTTACGAATTTTGAGCTTAGATAGGTAACTTTAGCAAGCTTATAAGTAAATTGTTGTATTTCTTTTGTAACATGAAAAATCTGAAGAGAAGCTATGCCGGAAAATTAAGAGTACAAGGGCAAGTGCATTTAACACTGAGTAAATGTGTATCTTGATAATCTGCAGAAAAAACCCAAAAGTCGCCAAACTTGGCGACATTTTGGTTCTGCCCCTATATCACCGTGAGGTATTGCATTTGGATAATTGTATTTGATCACTATATTACCTGCCACCGTAATGCGAGCTTCATATTGCTTTCTAGTAATTTCGAGAAACAGAAAGTACTTGAAATATCTCGACGGCCGGTTGAAAACTATATAAGAAAGGAAAGAAAGACTCTAATTTCATTTGCAGTTGCTTAATTATTGTTATTGCGAGTTGTTAGTTCAGCGGAAACATAGTTATTTCCGAATTAGCTTTCTCTTTAGATGCGCTTTGCATTGCGTTCTGTTTAAAGTTCTTAGTAGTTTGATGCGTAACTACTGATTGTACTTCGTGATACTGTGAACTCTGATACTGAGGATGTCTGTGGAAAATTCCAGAACTTTGAAGTGTTTCTTTTGATAAAAATAATTTTTATTAACCTATTATCGGACCTGTGTGCATTCAATCTATTATGAGCCTATACGTACTCAGCAATATCATACTTTAGACCAATTAAATGCTAAAAATTATTTGCTACGCATATAATTTTGTTTTAAATTATTTTGAAATCAATGAATTGATTTGCTCATCTTTATGCTTTTCTTATATTCTAATGAATTACTCTTCTTTTAATTTGAGTGTTCTCTTTTGCGTTGATCTACTACCTTCAGAAATTCTTTCTTAAATTAATTCCAATTTTATTCAGAATATCACAAGTGTCACATAAATTTGGAATGGATAAATTAAGATGCTGAAAAAACATTGCATATCTCAAAGCACAGTATTCGATACAAATGTAATTACTTTTGGAAATCTTCGTGATTTAAATTTTTCCATCCAATAGTTTTTGAAAGGAAAATGAAATAATTCATACATCTTATTTATTTAATCAAATTCAGTAATGATGCCTGAAATTTATTTTCATATATCAAGTTTCTGAATGTAATTTAAACGAATTTTAGCTTGCATACTATCAAGCTTGAAGAATAAATGAATTCATAACACTTTTCAGCGTGTTGATCATGTGCTTTGTTATCGATGATAATATTCGATTACTCCTTTGATTCTAGATTTCCGACATGCCAAATGTAGGTGAAATAAACAAAAATCAAATTTAGTTCCCCGGATAAAATCATACGGTATGTATATAATTATAAACAGTATGTTTAAAACTATTATATGGAATATAGTTGAAACAATTGAATTTAAATCTAAAGAAATCTAAAGAATCTAGAGAAAATTGAATTTCGAAGCAATGTTTTATTACTGAGAATATTTTGAATTTAAATGAAGATATCAAAATCCGTTTCAATATTCGACTCAAACGTTGCATTCTATATTTTTTCAACATAGGCAAGAAATAAGGTTAAAAAATTTATTTTATTTAAGTTAGGTTTAAAATTTTAATTAAATGAAGTTTCTGAAAGTGTAATATATACTTAATGACATAAAAAAGAGCAAACGGACACATGCATGCATATGTGTTTATATGTATATAAAAGATAAACAAAGCAATTAAAATTATATTTACATAGGAGTAATGAATATGTAAAATTAAAATAGAAATAGCTATTTTTTGCAAATGCAAATACTGTTGTAAAGACAGCTAGTAAACAAGACCTAATTCAAAATCACCTGATAATCGTATATAAAAGCTAATTTCGAACAAACGAGAATCCAAAAGAAAAGTACAGAAATGCTCTATTATTACTTATTTTTTAGTAATATTTTTCATTTACAAAAAAAATATTTTTAACTGGTCATTAATACATTATGAATGTGATTTTAATTTACTGCGTTTATGTTTCCTTTCATAAATGTTGTACTGAATTAATGCAATGCATAATTGTGTTTGGGTTTTGCATGTAATTTATAAAATTTAAAACATTCTAGTCATACACACACTTTACACACTTTATATATATATGTATACTATATGAACCATATGAAACATATACATATATATATATATATATATGTATATGTAAAAAATAAAAAGTACGATGGCTTTGGTCTACGCAAAAACTTTTTGTTTATTCAGGAAACTTACTTTGAATCTAAAATTTTTCAAAATTTAAAAAAGTATATCTTTGGTGAAAGCTGCAGCAGCTCAATCTAAAAATGCTGTAATTCAGTTTTGTTTGTTGTAGTTCAGATTTGTGAGAAATCTGGTAACACAGAGATAAATGAGCTGTTTCAAAAGATTTTCTGTCTGGCGATTCTACCAAAACTACCTGACTGATATTTGAGAACATTAGAGATATGTATTTCCTTTCAAACAAAGTGAATTCATGATACTATGGAATCGATCTAATTGTTAAAATAACTATTTCTCGAATTTGAAACGAAACATAGCACACTATATTAGAGTAATAATATTTGCAAATTTTGCACTTCCGATATTTCTATTGGTCAACAGGCGTCAAAAAATGTGAGGTCGTGTTCTATTCATGAACCAGATCTACCATTGAAGTTTCAGGATTTTAGATCAAATTAGAGAAAAATATATGTATTTTTATCATAAACGGTTTTTAATATTTTAATCCTATGAGCAATGATTTAGCTATGTGAATTGACATTATTATCACTATTGCATGTTAAAAGCAAGTACAGATTCTTTTTCATTGTTTGCGTGATTATAAAATAATCTGAAACTGATAATGTTACAGTTCTGTATCTCCTGTTCTACTGGGGCGATTGACAAAATTCAACTTGCGTTTCTCATGTCTCGAAAGCTCGATTTAGGATATGTATTAGATTTATATATAGCAATGTTCTAATATAGGTATTTTGGCACAAAACGGAACTTTTTCTGAAGCAAAATGATGCTTTTTTTTCATATTTAGATTCTACGAATAAATTATGCCAGACTGCCAAGTTTTGCAAAAATCGCGCGAATAGTTTTTACAAAACCAGCTCTCAACATTTTAGCTTCTCAGTGTTAATTGAATTTGGTATACATCTATTAATTTCTCTTTTTTTTGTTACACTTTGTTGATTCTTCCTTTCATGTTTAAAATTTAGGTTCATTCCAAATAAATTCTCATATTTTTTATGATTTATTTTTTTAAATTGTATTTTTAAATAATTTTTATAAATATTTCGAAAACAATTTTGAATTATAACCTATAAAATTTTTACCAACACCATTTAATTAAAAAAAATAAATTTAAAGTAGATGTATTTCGAAGTGTACCCGCAAAAAAGTAGAGCTTTTTATTCAAAATTTCCGAAGATATACATGAATTTATATATTATCGCGTTCTGAAATTTGGAATATTTGTTGAGAGCGGTAATAACATCAAATGTGGTTTAGGCACTTTGTTATCGCTATTTGAAAGTAGGAATGATGTGACTTTTTGTCCTCTTATGCACAATGTGAAAAATGAAAGGAAAATAAGTTACCATATATTAAGAAGTTCGGCCGATGAAATATTCTTGGGGAAATCTGAGCAAAATACGCCACGATAAAGTTTTGAATTTCTCCGTAAATGTTGTACCAAATTTTACAAAATTTAATACTTAAACATAATTTAAATCGTAGAATCGAAATATGGAAAAACTTTGGCATGCCATTTCAGAAAAATTCTGATTTTGTGTCAAAATGCCTGTATTAGAAACATTTTATATATAAATCTAATATATATCCTAAGTCGAGCTTTCGAGGCATGGAACATTTAAGCTGAATTTCGTCAATCGTCCCAATTGAGTGGAAGATATAGAACTGCCTCCCCTTTTCTTTTTCCCGCTGTGTACACCAATTTCAATCGAGATCTCGAATTTTCTTATGAATTAGGTAAAATTGTTAATTTTTTTATTTGTTTTTTAGTTTAGCTTCGCGTTTATTAAACGCTTCTCACGCAAAGCACATAATCTGAAATTACCGACTGTATTTGTTATACTGTATATCCGAAGTCACGGTCGAAAATGTATAAAAAATCACTCATTCTAGAAATGTTTATTGAAATAATATATTTATTATATTATGAAATAATATATTATTTATTATTCATTTATTATATTTATTATATTATATTTCTTTATATATCACAGCTATATGTATATCAAAATGTTTCTACGAAAAAATTCCCTTTTAAATCTTAGCTTTCCTTATTGATTTGCGTGAAATATGTTGCATAGCAGGTTTTCTTTTGCCTCATTTGTCTGAATTTATTTCTAGCCAGAAAACCTAAGAATTCTTGCTGGCATTCATGCATCGCAATAAATTTGTAAATAAGACAGAAGCGCTAACCCGTAAAATAGAAATTTTGTGTCAGCCATTCTCTAAGCTGAAATATGAGTAAAGAAATAGAAAAATCCGGGTTTAAATTTTTAAACATATTTTTAAAAATGAAAAGAATAATGGAAATAGAGCAAATAGTAGGAGGTACATGTAAAAATTGAATAAAATGTGTAGTACATCATAAAAATATTTATCAGTTGATAAAAATATTCACATTTAAGCTAATTTTGTTAAGTTTTAAGAGTGTTTGGAAAATATATACTTCGATTATTATTCTAGATATGAAGGACATTTGCCTTTTCGATATTAGTACCAGAGTCGAAGTTCCTAAAATGGGAAGTCCAGAATTGAAAACGTATTATTCGCTTTTTAATTATGTTATTTGAATATGGTAAAGTCACACGTGTATCTGCTTAAGTAGAGGGATGCCTTCGTGAATGACGGTCTAAGGAAAACTGACTCGTAGTCACGTTGCACATGGGGAAACCACGAAAACCAACCATGCATCCAGCCCATTCGCCCGGAATTAACCACGCGGCCACTGGTGCAGCGAGTTTTTAATTAGAAGAACATATTTAGAGATTAGGCTGTAGGGACATTAGGTTATTTAGAAGCAGGAGTCATGCGAAAAATGAGCAATGCCCTCGCCGCGACTCGAACCACGAAGACATGCTAAGAAAGCGGGAGGAATACCTTATATACTCCCCCTTATAAAAAGCGACCGGGGATTAGGGGACCCAGTCGCCAAATCCTGGTGGTGGAGAATCGTCATCAACTACCTTACTGTTCGGGCGCCATTGTGGAGACATTAGAATTTTTTTATGCTGAGAGACGTGAAAAATTAACAATGTCCTCGCCGGGATTCGAACCACGGACCTGTCGAATACGCGCCGAGCGTGCTGACCACTACATCACGAAGGTATGCTAAGAAGGCGGGAGAAATACCTTATAATCAAATATATAATGTTCTTTTAAGTGATGGGAAAGCTAGGCAAATAAATACCCTTTCAGTACAAAAGTTTCATGCAGTTTTTCACTCTGTACGTTGGTGGCAAAGGAAAACTCATAGAATCAGCAATCAGCATATGATTTACTTAAACATTTTGCCATCAAACAAAGCATCCGAAACCTTGAGAATTCCTCGGCATCAATCTGTTTTAAGGTTGAAAAGGGAAACATCGAAGTAAATATTTAAACCGCCCACTGAGGGAAACCGCATAGTGTTAATAGTCACAGAAAAAGGCATAAGGCACAAATATCTATGAACTGACAGCACTGACAGCCACATGACTTTAACAATAATAGATAGCCCATAGTGCCTGTTGCTGACAAATGCTGCAAATTTATTAGCCCATTTATGGCTATAAATTACCATCATTTGCCAGGAATAAGTGCAGAGATGTAATTGAGGTGATTTAAAGGCAGAGTTGTTTTCGAAAACACTGAATTACTGAACCTCACTTGAATGATTGGTTTTCTGCACTGATCAAATTGTTTCGGTTTATTCAATAATAGTTTGACTTTGAATAATCCTAATTTAGCGCTCTTTATAGTTTTTAAAGGGGCGAAAATGCTTTAAGTCATAAATTTTGGCAATTATTTTTAGGGCCAATTTGAGGTGTTATGAATTTTATTTTGATTTTACTGAAAGTTTTTGTTGATGATAACAAATAGCTTTCTTTGTATAAACCATATATCAAAATCTAAATTTCGTTTCTTTGAACAGAAAAGATGCTATTGGGGCAAAATCAACGAAGTTTGAAAGGTTAACTAATTTAATTCACTTTTTAATTCCTGCCATGATTAGCTCTGTGACTAGTAGTACAAAGTAGTCATGATATCTTTCAAAACACTTTATATAAAGCGAAGACTTAGAGACACTAATACACTAAGACTTGGAGACACTAATACAATAAGACTTAGAGACAGTTGCTTACAAATATGCAATTAGTGCTGTTTGTGAGATGTAATTTTATTATATAGCAATAGTCAATTATCAATTGAAATACAACTGTTTTCCTTTCACTTGAGCAAATTTTTTATTGGTCCTAATGGTAGGTGGCGATTATTCCTTAAAATGACCATTTAAATTCACCGACACCTTATATATGAGATATTATATTTGAAATAAAAATAACTTTTAAGCCGCATTAAATAATATTAAATTTGGGATCTTTCTAGGTAGATTATATACGGTACACAAGTAATTTTGAGTTTTAATTCAGAAAAATATCGTGACTTTGGAAGTTAATTTTTAATTAGTATTTTTACTTGCATAACTCTGAAGGAAGCGAATGAATTAAAGAAGAGAATCAAGAGAAAAGAAAAAGAAATTTTGACTGGTTTTTCAAGGTAGATTACTTATCGTATGCAAATAATTTTAAATCAGCGAAATATCACGACTTTTCACGAAAGAAATGGAATCAAGTAGAAAGAAAAGAAGATTTTAACGGATATGAATGTAATAAAATCTTCATAAATACCAAATAATATCTGCTTTTATATTTCTCATCTCCAGGAATACTTACGTAATCAATAAATAACCAAAATTAAACTAAGTCCAGACTTACATTACTTGTGTTAAACAATTTATTACCCTGAATAAAGATAAAAAATGCTGCATAGGTTGGATAATGCTAGAGAGTAACAAAACACAAGAGTAACTTAAGTAAATCAGAGTTACGAAGGCCAAGCATAAAACTCGCAGGAAAAATAAACACTCATTTCTTATTTCCTGTCACCAGAATCCAGCTTACAAATGATGCCCAACCATGTAGTAAATTTTTGGAAGTAAAATACTATGACTTTATATCCTGCTGAGTGGCAGCAGTGGGAAGTTACCGAAACCCGTTGACAAGACCCAAGGGATGGACGAGGACGTGACTCACAATGAGAGAAGATGGAAGCCTTAATGGATCCACGGGGATTTTCCTCGAATAAATGCGTTTCGACGTAAAGCTGACAAGGAAAATTAATGTTTCTGTACTATAGCTAAATATCAGAAGAAGGGTAAGTAAGTACCCTATAGTATAAAATTGAGACGGTTTTTAAGATCTAAATAGCTCGTAATTACTATGGGAATGGGACATATAAAAAATAATAATTGATTAAATAAATCGAATTTATACAGCGAAAAAGGATCATTTCTTGTAAGAAAGAGAAATTATTGATCAATAAGGTATAAATGCATCAACCGATGACAAAAATATCTAATTTCACTATGTTACTGAAATATTTTATAATCCTAAATCAAGAAATATGATTTAGAATTTTAGTTTATTAAACGAAATAAAAAAAGTTTAATGGAAAACAGTGCATAATTATTAATTTTATTGTTTTTCACTATGATATTATTTAGAAAATCAGCTTGATTCGACGTAGTATAGAACAAACTTTAAATGTTTCTTCACTTCACCATTTTCTCCATCTAAGGAGGTATTCGCTAATACATAAGAAATTAGTGTTCAACTCGCATCACTCCAAATCTTTTATATTTGCAGCCTTATCGCAATCACATGTATTTTGTTTAAATGGTATGTTTCTCTCGAAGAGTGTAGCATGTAGTATCAGCAAAACGATATATAGGGACATCAAATTTAGATAAACAATTAAAAGTTAAATCAGAAGAGAAACAAGTCATAAAAGCGTCTTAAAATTACTAAAGAAGCATTAAAGCATTAAGCATCTTAAAATTACAAAAGAATCAATCTTGAATTTACAAACACAAGGTTGTTTCTTCGATAGCTAATAATATCAAGGTATTTAATCATAATTTTGACTTTGAATCTACAAAAGTGGTTTAAAAAGTTTCTTCCACTGCTGAATTAGATTTTCTTTAAACTTTTAACATTAACATTGAACTTGCTCAGTTAATGATTGTAAGTCCAATCCAATCCTTCCTAGCGATTTTAAAATTTTACTAAATTAATTTTTTAAAAATTTTCCTTGCTAAATTTGCCGACAGATGGCGCTACCATTCTGTTAGCTTTACTGCAGAAGGGTATAAGCAGGACCATTCCCCGGCAGCTTTCCAGTGTTGCAAATTGCTTTGCTTCTGATGAAGAGTGATCTGTCTATCCTAGAAATCGATTGAATCATTTGACCAAATTTACGCTAAATACAAGGTTGTTTCTTTACCAATTAAAAGTTATTGAAAATGCTACTGGTGCTTTGTTGAAAAGTTACTGAGTGACAAATGCAATAAATAGTTAATAATCATAAGAGAGTTGATTTGTTTTTAAGGCCCAAACTGTTTTAGAAATGAGACAATTAATTAAGATAATGTGATGTACCATACAGAAGATCAGAATCCTCTACATAGGTTGTTATAGAGGTATATTGATGTATATATATGTATGTAGAATTATGTTACAAGTACATCGTTATCGCTGTCGTTATGTAAATCATTATAGAGAGAATCTACTGCATATTTCATTATTAATTTTATCTCTTATTAAACATATAAAACGTCAGATATATTTCGTAATATTTTTTCAACCAGTGACTTAGGTATAAGCACACTTTGTATATTTTGATTCTTTAATTAAATTTGTTTTATACTGCAGATCATACACTTATTTTTTTTTTATTTTATGCTTCTCTTTGAAATGGAATTAATTTAGAAAATTCTGAGAGTAGTCTTACTTCGAAAAAATGCATCGACTTTAATTAATCATTTTAATTCACTTTCCACTCTTCCAAACGTTAACAAAAATATTAATTGTAATATACGTATATCTGCCTTTCATATTTTTCTTGAATTTCCCACAATGAAGACCTTTGCAAGTTTTTTTTTTATTTTTTAATATTTTATTAATAAAGAATAAGGCCGAGCTAGTCTCAGATAGTCATTAACTATAAATACAGTTTCATGCTAATTACATTTTCTTAAGCACTTTTTGAAAGCCATAGTTATTATATGTTAATTTCAAGAAACTCATCAAGCATTAAGTTTGAATTTAAGTAAGCAGGCTAATGGATTACTTCACTACGACAAAAGAACACTTACTGGCCTAAGTTATTTATACCTTCAGAGAGGACTAGCAAAGAAGGGGGAACTGGATTTTTTTTTAAATATTGGAAAGCAAGAAAATTCCTTGAAACGAGACTTTTCAATATCCAGTATAAGAAGTTTGTACATTCTATGACCTTAAGCCTCATTATGGTTTAGAAAGCATGTGCTGACAATCAATAAAGAATGCTCTTTATATGACTAGACGACCATATCTTGAATTTCCTGGATTCTACGAACCACATCTTCGTGAATTTTGCTAACACCCTTCTTCCTTTCTTCTTGTTAGAAAATCTTATATATGACTTGACCGTATAAATTCAGCTACACAAAACTATTCAGTTAAAATACTTTCTTTACCTAATGCAATTAAGCTTTAGACATACACATAACTGAAATTTACATGTTGTTACAATGTTTAATGTTTTGTAATAGCATACTATGCTTGATGCGAATGAAATGCTATAATTACAGAAATTTAAAATAAGTTCCTTGATATGTATAATGCATAACAATAGAATTAAAAGTTCTCTTAATAGTATCAGCGGTGATATTATTAGCAATATTTGTTGCTAACAACAATCATCAAATTATTATGGTTTACGTATCGATTTTAGAAAGCTCATTTTGTTTAATTGATGAGGAATCAACTTTCGTATTCATATAGATACATTAAAGATCATACGCAACTTGAAATAAGCCATATTTTCCTGGAAATAATTTTCGTTTGAAACGAGAAGCATATGTGCTTTTTCAAGATTCAGATTGAATATCAATACATCAATATGGTAAAAATTGATTATTTTCTTTTACTTAAAAACATAAAACATCTTTTGGTTATTAATTTATTAATGACGCATTAAATGCAGAAATTTGAGACCTGAGTGCTTATGTAAGTTTAGTGAAGAATTTTTGCGTTAATAAAAGACTTTGATACAGTATAATATTAAAGAATCTTAACTCCGAATTGCAAAATCAAAAATTAAAGCAATATCTTTAGAATTACAGTTGTGTCTAAATGGCGGTTTTCTTTATTGCTTCATAAGAATCTGTTTTAAACATCTTGGAATAATTATTTTCAATCAACATTGAACGCAGAAAGGATATTAAATTGACAAACGAATGTATTTAATTTCGTAAACCCGCACTTCGTCTCGATCTAATTTCGAACAAGAGGAATGTGTAAGATAAAAAAAAAATATGAAAGCAAACTTCTAATTTTAATTGGCTATGTCCAGTTTTATTTTTTATTTAATTTGCGGACCTTCTTCTCTGTGTCTTAGAAATAGTGTCATAAATCTAAATTGAGTCATTCAAATTATTCATGTGATCTTACGTAACGTTTAATGCAGATATATCTTGCCCAGTCAAAGTAATTGTAAACCAAAACGTTTTCTTCCTCTGCATTTCTACTGCGACACTCTTCCCTTTTCACTTACGCTTTCATCTTGTTAAGACGTTGCTGAAATCATCTATTTGCTGCTATGATCGCTTCTATCGCTATAGTGTCAATATTATAAATGTTCTGGAAATATGCACGATTGGAGTGCCAAGTAAATTGTGACCACAAATGCGAATTTAAATAAAAAGGAATTTAATCCGGTTCGACTGTTTTCTTCTTCAAAATGGATAGACGCTCTAGCATTTACATCTTAGTGGTTTTACATCAGTTTTTCAAAAATTGTGCTATCATAACATTACATATATTATTATCATAATATATATATATATATATATATGTAATATATAAGAAAATGCGATACCTGCTTTAAAAACTAATTGGCGATCTCAAAATTAACATTCTAAACTCCCCCTTAATTCATATGTTCTCCCGAATTCGAGATCTTTTTACGTTACGTAACGCTGCTTGAAAAGTGCAAACCAAAACTAATATTAACCAATCATAGCTGTCTCTAGAATCGCACTTACTAGGGAATAAATACTCTGGTGAGCTAATTACGAAATTCCCTTCTGCTAGCTTCCATCTTGATAATAACTCCTCCCTTTGCTTCCCCGTCTAGAGCGCCTGCGTCTTAATTCTAATAATGAATGAAAATAGGAATTTATCATCTTTCATTATGATTGAATCATAGAAATGTAATCGCATTTCATTATGATTGGATAAACACCTATGGAGATGATTTTATATAAGAAATATTTATATAGGAAAATAAAGACTGGAAATTCTTCATGTTTTGTAATCTTCATCTGTAAGCCTTTACGCTCAGCTACGACGACTGCAAGCTAATTCCCCCTTTTATGCTCATCGAAATCATCACAATATGATAAAAGCATAACGTCTAAAGGTCTCGAATTCGGGAGAACAGACGAATTAAGGGGAATGAAAATATCTATCTATCTATCTATCTATCTATCTGTCTGTATGTGATATATTATATATATATATATTATCTATCTATCTATCTATATGTGGTATTTTAATGCGCAGTCGTGATGACAGAGTGGCAAGACGAGAAGATGTTGATACCACACCAAGTTCAGCCAGTTACCATTTTTATTTTTAGGCACATTAGAATAATTCTTCGTAGACAAAATACCTTTTAAACATAAACAATTATAATAATTTCTTGTATACACAGGTTAATGGAGATACGACTTCAGTTTAGAATGAGAAGAAAGACAGGCAGAGAAGCGTGTAGTGAACAGCGTGGCAGGAGCTAAGAAAAGAATGACGTTATTTCTTGCTAGCGGTATTTATACTGAAGTAGATGAGACAAGCTATGATTGGTTAATTTTGGGTTTTAGTTTCCTTTTTCAAGCAGTGTTATATAACGTAGAAAGAACTCGAATTTGGGAGCGCAGATGAATTTAGAGAGAGAGTACCGAATCTAGAATAGTTAAATTTGAGGTTGCGGCGAATTATGTTTAAAGCAGCTATTGTATTTTGTTATATCTTATATATAGAGAGAGAGAGAAAGAGAGAGTTCCATTTAAATTAATATTTGAGAGGAAATAGTTGTTAGATTCAAACAAAAAGTAATACATGAAAATACTTATTTATTATACATGGGTATTTTTATCTTATATTCCTGATTATATTTCAACATTCAGAGACGTAAAAAGTAGAAATTAAAAATAATCAAACTGACGATTAAAAAATACTTAATAGTTACTTAAAATTTTCTACGTACCAGTTTTAAGACTCTGAGGCTTGCGTTAATTAACTGAGTAAGAAGAATATATGATACGCGTGTAGCGTTCCCAATCTTCTATTTGTTTTACTTCTGGCTGAATACTTATAAATAGAAAAATGTAAAAAGTAATAAAATTCTAACTATAACCGAAATCTGGGGAAAAGGTTTTAAAATAATTTTGTATCATTAGAGTATATTAGTCCTTTTTTATTAATAGTTAGTTTAAAACTCCATGCATTGATCATAAATCAGAGAGCATTCTTTTAACTTGCACATACCTTTATTTCACAAGAATAGTGAGATCAGTGGAGAAGCAAGACGACACAATAGAAATCAATATTTTAGTTTCGTTTCTTTCTGTAACCATTTTTTTAATAATAGATAGAAATAAGTTACGTCGTAACTTCAAAAGAACTTATCGAAAGAAAAACCTGTTTACAGTTTTGATTTAGAATATCAACTCTTGTACTATTTTTCAATAGTTTAAATCAGAACTGATTCTTGGCTTCTTTCCTCCTTTTGCTGGAAACCATACACCAGCAAAGTAACTACAGTCTTATTCTACGTTGGAATGGAACTAAGCGCCATTAGAGAAATCATACAAGTGCAAAAATCTTTCGATAGTAAAGACGTCAACCGTATTAGAAAAGGAACATATTTTTTCACGCGCCAGCCGGCACCGGATACAGATCTGAAAGAAAGAAATAGTAAAAAGAAGACAACGTCGCATCTCTCTCTTTGAAAGAGAGAACGGTTTCTTATGTAACACATCACTTCGATAGCTTCCCATCCTAACGGAACTTTATCCCTGGCATCCGGAATACGTTGTTAAGATCTGGAAAAAGGCGCGTTTTCTCTTCGAAATTGGGCAATTCAGGACTTTCTCAGACAAAAAGGCCGTGACTGTAACGGCATACTTGCGAAGGAAAGATTTGTTGAAATTCTAGGAAAGGCTGAAGAATGATGTTGTATTTTAACAGACTGATGTTTGCTACAGTAAAAATAAGTCTGTAAGAGTACACGGCAGTTCCTGTACAAGCATGACTTGTTGTAATTTTTATCTTTGAAAATGAAGAAGAATAAGACAAAATTGATTTGAGAAAACTGAAGAGAATTAAGGAAATGTTGTAAAAGTTGAGTTTTTACTTAACGGCAGTTTAAAAAGAAAACAAAATTGGAACACTTACTAACACTCAGTAACACATGCTGGAAGTGCATGATGTATTACTTGAAATTCTTGAAATGCATTGTTTCACATTGAAAAGCCATACTATTTTGATATTTTTAATGTAATGATAAAAATAGTTATTTTAGTCCTGCATTTCGAATTCTAAGATTATACATGGTTATGCTATACATGAAGGTTAATTTTGTTTTAATATTTTAAAAAAATATATGAAAATCTATTTATTTGCAAGATTTTATGTTAATTAATCTCTTTTTCATATTGTTTTCTCTTTTACTTTCCGCAGCTGCCACCACAATGCAAATTAAAGCTTTAAAAAACAGAGTTCTTGAGTTCAAAGAGCGCTTAGGGTCGTAGACTCACTGTCACTCTTCTTAGATTCCTTCTGGTTGAATTCAGCTTGTTAGCTTGAGCTTCAGCTAATCGCTTTTGCTTCTCGAACATTAGAGCTGAGTCACGGTTTAGTAGGACGCGGAAATTTACACTTTACATTCAATTTAATTTAAGCTTTTTCAGGTTTCCTGGAAGTAACGCAGCTCTGTTGCTGTTGAACTTTTGAGTTTTCGTAATTGTCGGATTGAAGTAATAAATAATAGTTTTTATTTTAAATATTTGCTTTGAGTTTTGATATGTTTATTTAAAAGGAGGATGGAACAATAAACCTTCTGATAAAATTTACGATCTCTTGAGATTATTTTTCAAATTTAAACTAATGGAGTAATCGTGCATGTTTGGGGCTAAATAATGCACATTTCCAATAAATCCACCTTTCCTCCACAAATCGATTAAATCTACACAATACAGTTATAATCTGCATTGCAGTTTTATTCAGTTTTCTGTTAATCAGGGACTTAAGCCTCCTCATTCCATACAGTGCTAAAAATTGTGGAATGTAAATTAAAAAATAACATATATTTATATTCAGTGGAAAATTTACATAAAGTTTTTTGTGGGGGGGGGGGAGTTCGTGAATGAAATTTCCCTGAAAAGTTTTCATATTTGTAAAAAATGGCTTGATTTCTTAAAAGACATTAATTTCAATCCAGTTCTTGCATTTGCTAGCAAAATTCTGATATCTTTATTTTTCGTATTTCATTTCTATTTTCCTCAACAGATGGCGCAACACTTCTTTTCAGCTTTTCTCCACCAACTGCTTTCGATAAAAAGTGGTTGTCCCTCTCCATCGTTTTAAAAGAAGAGTTAAATATCGTATTATTATATCGATGTTTTTAAGTTGGCTCGCATATATATTCTCTCAATGCAGAAAGTAGATTCATAGTTTTAAAAATTTTTAGAACAGAACAATTTAAAACAAAATAGGAACATAACAGCATTTTAAGAACTTGGTTTAAAAAGGAATCTTTTGAAAGGAATGATATTAACTGCCGGAAATTTAATTTAATATGGTGTTGCTTCATTAAGGGGCATTCTACTATATAATTATCCGGAGACCTAATATCCCCACATAGATAATTATAAGCATTAATAAATGCATGTCCACATAGATAATTAATAAGTATTAATTTATAAGTATTAATAAATGCATGTTTATAGTAAACCAGAGGAACAATGTCCATTTATGTATGTTAATAGCTGTGGAATCGAAATTTTATGATTTATTCAATTGAACGAAATTTTACGATGAGCGAAACTTTTAAGAACTGGATTATAATTTTTAAGGGCTTCTCTCGTTAAAATGGTCCGCCAACTCATTGCCATGTGATCCAACATGAGATGTATCCAGCAAATATTGACGCGAATTCTTTCCCTGCTTCGTTATAGTTGCTGATTCTTGTAAATTAATGGTGATGTGTATGAATAATTTGACATTGCAAGAAATATTGACGTACTATAAGTATAGATATTTGAATGAACAATATCATTGTTTACCATATATTTCATTGTTTTAATAATAGCTAAGGCTTCTGCTTGGAATATTCTTCTTCCGTTGTCAAGGCGTCATTTCCTTTGATACTTCATAGTGTCGCCCACTAATAGAACAAAATGCATATCCCATATTAGCAATCCATTGCTTATGTGCCGGATGAATGTTTATTGTGGCATATTCTTTATAGAGTGGGTTAAGTAGTACTTGTTCAAAATAGCTTACTTAATTTTAAGTACTCCCCTATCCGTCGAATGTATGTTACCTGATCAATGCTAGTTATGTTAATAGTTATCCATTGTTTATGCGTCGGATGGATGTGAGTTGACTCTTAAAAGGGGGTATATAAGGTATTTTCTCCATACTTTCTGCATGCCTTCGTGACGTAATGGTAGCATACTCGGCGCGTATTCGTGAGGCCTAGGTTTGAGTCCCTGTGAGGGCATTGCTCATTTTTTCCTCTCCTGCTTCAAAACAACCTAATGTCTCTACAGTATTTTTTGCCAACTCTATCCGAATTTCTGTTATTATGAACGTAAACGCTCAACGAATAGGTCTACATACACAAACAATCATGAAAAAGCATTTATGTGTCATAAAAAATGAAGAATTAATAGTCATAATTTTGATGGAAAATGAAAAGGGTGAAGAACCTTTAAAACAAACTAATGTTTGCTTTCATAATTACATACTTTCTTTAGCTCATCCAGCCAATCACAAGAAGTAATTTTGTCGCTTATAAACAAAAAAAAAAAACTTATTTTTTATAAAGCTTAATTTCAGTTGTCAGTTGAACTAAAAATTAAATGAGTGTTTTCTTCATAACGTATTGAAAACTATTTTCTTTAATGTTTTCGATCAAAAGAAATAAAAGTGGCGTAAAAACAATCTACTACATATCTATATAAACAAAATACGATATGTTTATGTTGATAGAATGAAGGTTTTGTAGTATGGAAACAAACATATCTACGCAGAAGCAAAACATTTTCGCTTCTATCTCACTGCCACAGACTGATAAAATTTGCAAACAGAAAGCCGCACAGAACGTATAAATAAAAGAACATATTTAGCAAAAGCTTTTTCTTCATGTTCCTGTTACCAATATATTACAACACAAGTATTTTTACATTATTGAAAACCTTCTCAGAAAAAATGTTAGTGGCATGCACCATTACATACTATGTCCTTCTGTAAACCTCCTTTTCAAGATTTCGTTCACTGTTATGGCATCGTGCCAGTCAAATGCAGTGAACACTATTGTTTACTTCGTCTTACCCCCCATTCCTCTTCCTTTAGCTTTTCGATATTCTTTTGAAGGTGCTAATGTTAGTGGATTGTGTTAAAACGGGAGACTTTTCGCCTAAGAGCTAAAACGGAGGCGAGTAAAAAATAAGTAAAATGGATGAGGGTGGAAAGTTTTCGCCTTTTCTATCATGCACTTCACAATTTTTAAGCATCCAAATAGCCTTTTTCTTCGCCTTATTTCTTTCATGATTTTTCATCTTGCTACTCGTTTTTATCTGTTTTATATTTTTTATCTTTCTTACTTATTTGTCACGGGGGAATGAAGCTGGCATTTCCATTATTCAGTGAACTTCTTAATGATAAATGTAAGTTAAAAGAGAATTTATTTTTGGAAGCGAAGGGAATAAATCATTCGGATTCCTTTTTAATGAACTTCTAGGAGTAGAAAAAATATTCAAAATTTTACAGAAATTCTTTACTTTATTATCATTCATTTATATGCATATATTCTCTGTTTCTTATTAAATGCAGGTAATAGCTGGCAAAATATTTTAATAAAGAGTACTGTGTGTCAACATAATTATTCTGTTAATGACATAATAACTTTTTTAAAGAGAAAAAATTTAAAAAATATTATTGTTAAAATTGCATGTAAATAGGTGCAAACATAATTGGTAAAATAATTGCAAATGGAAGAAAATAAACTTCTTTCCTAGCAAATAATAAGGCTTTTTATATATGTGGTAAAAGCCCAATAACATTTTTGTTCACTTCAATGCTTCAGTATCTTTTGTTATCTAAATTGAATGCTACTGAGACTAACAACATATTAGAACGTAACAAAACGATTATAATTGGCTTTATGTTATAATTTTGTGAAGAGTAATATTGTTTCGTGCGTACGGGTTCATAATAGATTGAATGCACAAATACGATAATGGGTTAATAAAATTTATTGTTGTCAAAAGAAATATATGAAGAAGATATGTCAAAAGAAATATATGAAGAATATAAGAAATGACGTCGCAAAATCTTTTTATGCCGCATATAAGAAATTATCATAATTGCTATTTAAAGAGTATATTTTCTACAATAAAGTATTCTAGTGTGCCTGCAAATCTGCAAATAAAGGTGTTAATTGGCTGAATATAGTTTATCATCAACTCTTTCCTCTCGCCTTACCATATATATATATATAGCAGAAGCAGTCATAAGTTATATTTAAGTTTATAATTTCAGTGACAGGTTGCGGTCCACGTTTAATATTGCGAAAGTGGGCAGCTGTAAATAATTTAATAGAAATGCAAAATCTCGAGCAACGATGGAGTACTGCATTTTAAGTAGTACTGTTATATGCTTACACATGCATATGTGTAAGTTTGAAAACTGTTCTTATTTGACATAACTGAGGTTCTTATTTGACATAAATGAGGTTATGCCATAAACATAATCACTTATGTTTTTCTTTTACACCTAGATTTCAATAATAGTAAAGCCTTATATCGGCGAAATTTTGCGCTAAATTTAATTTTTATGCTAAAGCAATCTTTTTCCTTTGATGTCTTTGTGTTCAAAGCACACTCTGACATGTTATAAGGTACTTCTCCACCCTTTTTAGCATGCCTTCGTGGTGTACTGAATATTGACGCGAATACGCTGTACGCTCGGCGGTCTGTACTCTCGGCGCATATTAGAGAGGTCCGAGGTTCGAGTTTCGGCGAGGGCTATGCTCATTTTCCCCGTTTCCAACTTCAAAATACCTAATGTCTCTACAGTGGCGTTCGAACTAAAAAGGTGGTGGATGATGGTTCTCTCCCACCAGGATTGGGCGATTGGGTCCCCTATTCTCCAGTCGCCCTTTAGAAAGAGGAATATATAAGGTATTTCTCCGGCCTTCTTAGCAAGTCTTCGTGGTGTAGTAGTCAACACGCTCGGCGCATAGTCGAGAGGTTCGAGGCCCAGCGAGGGTATTGTTCAGTTTTCAAGTTTCCAACTTCTAAATACTTGACGTTTCTACAATGTCAGCTTTCTAATTTTGCATGTGTTTGTAATAAAAAAGGTCCAAATTTATAGATGCACTGTATTGTTACGAATTCCGTATTTAGTTAGATATTTTTGAGAGAATTATGAGTAAAATTGTTTTATTTCCTAGAGCAATGCAGCGACTGACAAATTTTAAGAGAAAGCTACAACGAAAAAGTAAAGATACAAGAGCGCGTGCATTCAACATTGAATAAAAGTTTATCTCCGTAACTGATATTTAATTTGAATAAATGTAATTGGCTACTATGTTAGCTGTAACCGTAATTCTACTCTTTTTGCTTTCCAGAAACTGCACGAACTGTCTCGCGCGGCCGATTTGTAAAGCTATAAAAGCCGGAGAGAAACATCTCAGCTCAGTAGTTGTTTTATTAGTTGTGGTTTAGGTAACTGCTGTTGTTGATTGTAGCGAATTCGCGGTGAGATTGAATTAGCTTTCTTTGCGCTTTGGATTACGTTCTGTTTAACTTTTTTGTAGTTTAAAATATAGCTACTGAGTATATTATATATTGATATTGTACAATGATCTCTGACGAAACATTTCAGCATTTTTTTTATTTCTTGTGATAAGAATAAATTTTATGAACTTTTCACCAGATTTGGGCATTCAATCTATTACGAACCTGAACGCACGCAACTGTATATTCGTATAGAAATACAAAAATCAAGAAACTTTCAGATTTAGAATGAAATCGACAGTGAATGGTTCAGACAAGAACTGTAGGACTCTTGCTTTTACGAGGCTAAAGAAGCTAATTTAAAAGCAACTGTGATATTTCGTATTTACCAAAAATATAATCATTGAGCTTAAGAAAGAATATCTCTCCACTATCACTGTATTAGTTGTGAAAGAAATGGTTCTACGTATAATGAATGACTTTAGAAAAGTTGTCAAAATATTGGATGGGTGTTAGCAAACGCTGATCTTCTTTATTTTTAATTTAGTGCTTGTTTAAAAAATGGTAAATCGTGGTGTTTCATACAAGTAGACATGAAGAAATATTATTTTATACAGCAGAAGTGACAGATTATAATCGTAATGTCTTGTAACAGAAATAAGAAATCTTAAATTAAGAATTGTAGACTTAACAATTATCCTTCCAGGAAGGTAAGTTTGAGTTCTTGGAACCTCCGGATGGTGAGTTGGAAAAGAAATGTTCTAAAATATTCCGCACGCGTTCAACATGCTAGAAAATTATATACAGAATTTTTTTCGATGTGCTTTTACTAGAAAGAATCAGTGAACTTGGGAATCATAAACTTTCTGATGAAACTCTGCGATATAGTAACAATAACTACATCACGTATTAATAGAGAATGAAACTATAAAACTTTTTAAAAATAGTTACTCTATTTTTAATACGTCTATTGATGAAATAATTTATCATGATTCCTTAGATACAAGCAAATCATTTTATGGAAACACGGTCTTTCTTGGTATTACTATAGTTTCGCGCGCTTGAATTTTCCAGATGAAGCATATACTGAGAATTAATACTTAATCTAACCTTGACTCTTTTGTGAAGATAATATGAAAATAATTATTTTGGGCTTAACTGGCAACAGCATCTTAAAACCTTGAGAGAAAGTACTCTACATATAAAGAGAAATGTAGAAATATCAGTTGCTTTGCATGAAGAAGACGTTCTTGACAAGCAATTATGTGTTTATTTTTATATTACCAACTGCTGTGAGTAACATCAGAACTGCCTCAGAAGGCGAAAGTGAATTCATTCACAAACACGCAGAGCTAACGATTTTAAAACACGATAGTAAACTTTGGGTAATGTAGACTTTGCCTGGCAACTAGTATTTCCTATGTTAAGAAATCACCTCTATGTCCTTCAAATGACGTTTTTGAAATAGGTATCTTTGGAGAAGCCACATGAATGTTCGTCTAAACTTATGATTTCCAACCTTTTCTACTCGCATTGCACTTGATAGACAGTTTCTATAAATTAAAAGATGAATGTTAACAAAATATTTTCTGTTAATAGCATTTACTTTTATTTCACATCTGTATTGTGAAACGAGAGTTCAATGATAATGCAACACACATAATTACAGGATATCACATGCTCTGCTTTGGTACACATATTAACGAAAATAGCGCAATGACGAGAGCTAGCCAATGTTCAGAATATAACTGTGTTTTCTCTCCCAAGGGATTTTCCAATCTTCGGTTACTTTCTTGTTGACTTTTTGGAAAACTATATCCCGTTGTTACAAATTCCTTTTTTAGGCATGTTGTTACATCGCCCCATTTTTTTTGTTCAAAGATTTTATTTTCAGCGAAATTTAATAATGGTAGATTCTTTTAAAGCTATTCTGAATTTCGGACATATATTGCTATTTGTAAGAAAGTAACTTGTAGAGAAATTAGGCATTAGCAATGTTCTCGCCAGGACTCGAACCACGCAACTCTCGAATACGCGCCCAGTGTGCTCTCCACTACACCACGAAGGCATAGTAAGAAGGCGGGAGAAATACCCTATAAACTGATACGCATGCAAGAAACTGCACTCAACAGCATTCGTGGAACTTGATGGACAGTTAAAAAGAACTGCCTCCAATTAACACAAGAATTTCATTTTTGATTTTCTTGAAGTTATAGAATAAAAGAGACCTAAATGTCTATTTGTTTCCTTTATAACTTTTATCGCATATGCCTAAAATGCTCGTCAGTAAGTTCACGTATTCTCAGGCTGAGAATCACTAATTTAAACTGGCATAATTATATATATATATCTAAATTTTATTATCTCGCAAACTTACTTAATATTAGAACATAGATACTGACGAATTTCGATATTTCTTCATAACCATTGGTTCGCATTTTATTTTTTGCTTATTCTATATATGCAGGTACGCTTTCGGCTTACGTACATATACAACGTACAGTATACGTTGCAACCAATACGTATTTAGTAACCGTGTTGTGTATTACATTTCCAGGATACGCTTTAATTTTAGCTACCAGTAGAATAACAACGTGCAAGATACTGTTGCAAAATGAAACGTACAAGATATTATTGCAGAATAACGACGTACAAGGTACTGTTGTACTATTTAGCACCACGTATCTAGTTAGCTTGTTGAATGTTAATATGTGTACCAAAGCATCAAAATGAAATCAACATTTCAACCCCAACTGGTTGTCTAATATTACACATTAACTATAGTCAGTTGTTAATTCAATGATAATGTAACACACATAATTACAGGATATCACATATTCTGCCTCCCAATCTGGCCTAAGGACGTCGAGATATTCTGTTTCGTATCATAAGCTGGAACACTGAGTGTTCAATGTAATTTAATGGTGACTATACTATATTAATTTATCATGATATAACATAGTGTATCATAGTAGTATAACTGGATGTGCATGTTTTTAAAGCTATGAATTGAATATTCTTGACATCGTGATCAAGAAGATCTTTTAAATTTATAGTTTAATATTCTTTAAGAAGTTTAATTCTCCTTTCAGTTTACTGGTTTATCAACCATTCGAAGATTCATTGTAAATTAAAGTATTTTGTTAACCAAGCAGAAATTTAACGATGCTATCATTTTCATGCTTTAGTAATGAAATGAAATGTCACCGCACGTGGAAGAAAGTTTATTTTATATTTCGTACCCAACGGCCTGATGCTTGCTAGTTAAATTTTTGTCGAGAATGCCAAAACCATTCAGTCCTTTAGCTATCTCATCAACGAGTACGTTGCTCAGGTTGCACCCCCAAAAAACCTAAAATTCACCAAACCAATTTTCGAAAAACCTAAAATTTACCAATATGAATAAATAATCAATCGTACATCAAAAATAAGTTTCATAATTATGTAATTCATTACAACATTACAGCAGTATTCAATTAATATTACACAAATTAGTCTAATCTAATAAGATCTCTAGCTCGTGTTTGAAACCATCATGAATTCCCAAAGGTTAACCATAGCATGATCTAATAGTTCACACAAACCAATACAAGGTTTAATACTTAATAACACGCTTATTAAATATCTAGATTAGTCATAAATTTTCAAGCCATTACACCGGAGAAAGAGCTACGTTTTTCAGCCCTCATACGAATAATTTTTTAAATAGCTGACCAATCTACGCCTTACAATATCCGTATTGGCACAAAAGTGCATTCTTGTAACAAACGTATTTCAATTACTAATTTACTATAACCAATGCAAAATTATAGCAGCTACTTCAAGTCATTCAAAATGCCTAGCATGCATATTACAATTCATTATCTATTTAATGAAGGATATTACAATTAAATTTTCTTTTCTCTAAGTACTAAAATCTACATTTTTATTCCCCTTTTCTGTTTAATTCTTTTTGAAAACGTAATAGGGCTATTTTCTTCGCCTTAAGAGATAAGAAAAGAATTGGCAGAAAATAAAGCCAATTTGACAAACTCTTTTAAATATTGTTGCGAAAAATTCGGCGGTTGCGCCTGTATGTAAGCTTTCCGGCATAGCACTAGGGTTGCCATAAAATAGTGTATGGGAGGGTTGCCAGATTGGTGAGTTTATCGCCCATTTGGCGACCAAATCGGCGATATCCCATGGTCCAATCGGGAAGCTTCTAGAATAACTTCTTGTCGAGATATTTCTCGAAACGTGTGGAAGCTAAAGAAAAGCTATATAAACCCCTTCGTTTCTGAGAGCCGGCGTTGTGAGAATAGCTGCTTACTGTGAGCTACGCGAGAGTTTTGTGAACGGAAAGCGATCGGGATAGTGCTTTGCCGTGAAGCTACCTTTACAGTAGAGCTTGCCAGTGTATTGGTGATTGTTCCACGGTGTTTATTATAAGTTTAGTGTTGCCGTGAAGCTACCTTTACAGTTACAGCCTGAAGCTGTGTTGCTGATTGTTTCAGCGTATTTATTGTACATTTTCGACGCTTTTAAAGGTAATTTTGGAACTGTGCTGTAAATAGTGATTCTTGTAAATAAATTGTGCTTTTTATTGTTCTGTATCGTGTTTTCATCGGATACTCTCAAATCCACGAACCCGTATAACGCAACAATATGTTACATTCCATGAATACAATGGAAGAAAATCAGCACATTTGGCTCTGTATCAATGATTACTTGATAATTATTTCTTTCCTTAAATATATTTCTAGAAGCTGACAACCTATTAGTCTATAAATTCAGTTCTTTCTTGAGTTCCATCTGTCATCTGTTATATTGTCTTAAACTGGCCCTGAGTCTTCGAGGTGGTCTTTCTTTTTAAAGATTAATAAGAACATAACAATATCAGTCGCAGAACCAAGCTGAGCATTGGAGATCATAAGTTCGATTCATTTTGCAAGCGAGTTTTGTCCGCGAGTGCTTCACTGCCTCCAAATTAACCGTAATTTAAACATTAACAAATAGTGATATAATAAAATTAATAAATAAAATAAACGAAAGCGCCTTTTGATGTGTGCGCTTTCATTCTAACGACCGCCTTTCAAACGAGAGAACCAACTGAAAGATCTGGTGAATACGCTTTCATCCTTTTGCTGTTTTTAGTTGTTAGAAAGTATGTTTTATTATATTCCCCATGTTCAAAAACGCATACCGGACTAAAGGTTGCATTCCATACACAGCCGGAAAGGTGCCTTCAAAGTCATCGGTTTACTGCAAGGTGGCTTTGTGGCTGAAATGTCGATGGAGCAACAGTGTTTCTGTGAAGTCGAAACTTTAACCAAACTTTAGAAACATCTCGAGAAAACTAAGGTCTTTCTGATTTCGTGAACCTTTGCAACCTCATAAGAAAACTCGGTCTTTCAATTGAAAACGCCTTAATATCATCACTGCTTAAATTAGAAATAACATATATATATATATATTATATATATATATACATATATACTTACTATATACTATATATATAGCATATATAGTAAGGGTATATATATATATACATATATACTTACTATATACTATATATATACGCTTACTGTAAATGATTGTCTATTTTCTTTTACCTTTTATTCTTAGTAACACCGTTGTATATCTTCATTTCCCTTTAAATATTAGTTTTCGTTTTTGTATGTTATCACTTTAAATTTTGCTTCTTTCCTTTCTTGGTTTTTGAGTTTCTGTGTTTATAAAAATTTACATTCCTTTTTAAGAGTTGCGAATATGGATAAGGAAAATATCTGAACATTTGAGAGACTCTAAGAGATGAAATCCCAATTGAGAAAATATTTCCAATATTTCGCCGGAGATTAATATCACCTTTTAAAATATTTTACATTTTTATGTTACTTTCAATGTTTTCCATTTTGTCCAATGCTTACTTATACTACCTTAGAGTGCAACGTTATTCGAGATTCTAACTAATTAGGACCTTCACAGGAAAATTAACCGTAACGAGCAAATTAAACTACAACATTACTAGAATGGAAGAGAAACACACATCGATTTCGAGGGCAGCTGCAGGTCCCTCCTCACCAGGAGAATGAAATTTCTGGAAAAAGAAACTTCTTTTTCTAGAAACTTTTGATGAAGAGAGACGTGTAGCTGCCCTCGAAATCGATTGAGCGTTTTAGTAAATGTACGCCAAATACAAGGTTGTTTCAGCGATTTTGATTACCTCATTACTTAAAAAAAAAAAAAAA
>KK116698.1:702540-719678 GCA_000611955.2 Stegodyphus mimosarum | reverse complement strand
TTAAAAAAAAAAAAAAAACCTTTTGCTTAAATATATATATACATATATTTAGTGAGTCGCTTAGTTACAGTCCCTTCCATTTAACGAAAAGTAACTAAGCAAAAAATCACGAGAAGCTCTCCCTTAGTTGAAATCTGATTCCATAAGAAAAGTCTGAAACCCCTTGTCAACTTCCAAAGTAAAGATTTTTACACAAAAGGAAAGTTAACATCCGGTTTCAACTGACCAGAAAAAATAGGAAAATACCTATCTTCTCATGGATAGAGTTAGACAGTCCCAAGCCTTTGAAGCTTCGGGAATTTACCCAACCCTCACAGTCAACACAGACGAAAAAATTTCTTCTCTAGCTCATCGTAATAATCTGCAAAACAACTTATCCTAATATCTTATCTTAAATTGATACTGGAGAAAATTACATAGTCTGAATTAAAGAAAAAAACCAGTAAGCCTATGCTTAATTTAAATTTCATATTATCAGGGTTTTATTTTTTTTAATACTATTTATCTTTACTTGCAACGCTTCCATTCCCTGCGAGACTAGTGATGCGTTCCTAATACTCGTTTCAGGCTCGTACTGATGGCCTATTTCTTCCATCAAAGTCTGTAAATAGAGTTTTGGGATACCCAGCGTTCCTGATAAGACAATGAGCTCTATCAATTCAACAATATTTTATTATTCTTCACTCTCGGACGCTGCCGCAACTAAAACCACGTTTTTCAATGTATCAAGATAGCTCCATGTTTTTACAGGTTTGTTACACCACATTTTTTTCCTCAGTCACATACTGCCAAAAGTAAAACACATATCAACCGATAGCTTGACACTACAGCCCAATTATCCAGGTTTTATGTTCCTAGGAAAAGGTTCTTTTCTTCCTACAATGCTACCAGATAAAGTTTCTGGCTCTTTGTCTGGCCTTTTCATCAGGCCCTACGTTTATCGCTTTTTAAAACTGGGGTCCATGTGTTGGTTCTGATCAATCTCCTTAGTTACCACACGTGACCGTATGCTGGCTAGGTACACCTGAATCTTATCTGATAAATCTGGTGTTTGGATCACAGACTTTCAGCAATAAATTGCGTAATTGTGCATACAATGGGCGCATGATAAAAGAAGCAAAGTAACCCTAATTGCCCCGTCTCATACATTGCAAGAAATACTCGAGAAACCTTAATGTTTTGTTGTTTTATTTATATGTGGTTTGGATCAGTTTTATTCCACAGAAGGTTGTCATAGTTTAATTATCATCATAACTGTTACTAATGTTTTTGCCATGTGTTTTAATTGCCTTAATTACCGTTGCTAGCGAATAGC
This sequence comes from Stegodyphus mimosarum, assembly GCA_000611955.2. Lineage (NCBI taxonomy): Eukaryota > Metazoa > Arthropoda > Arachnida > Araneae > Eresidae > Stegodyphus > Stegodyphus mimosarum. The sequence continues at coordinate 718,363 of KK116698.1, read as the reverse complement.
TGAATAAAAAAGGAACTACCGTTGTATTTTTTCCAAGCCAATGATTTTAATTTGCTTGCTATTTTTATATTCACTAGAGAATGATAACTTTGATAAATACTATGCATGGCTATAGAGAGTTGATAGGCTTAAAGACTGTAAAAACACACATTTCTTCAAAAAATTGCTGAATTGTAATGTCATTTGTGTGTAATTTGCAGTGATTCAATTTGGCTGTTAGAGGATAGTTTGTAATAAAAAAATATATTATGTAACATCACCCGGACGGCATGAATATTACTGCGGTGCATACGTACCTAAAGCACTTTTTGACGGCCATATGACGTTATTTCACAATTTTTGCAGTAGATGTTAGAACAAAGAACTGACGGGTTTTTTTATCAGAAAATAATCTCTGTCAAACTACAGGAACCTTAATTGCCAGATTTATCATTTTCATATACCGCTGCTTTTCTCTACGGAGATACGGCTTTCGACATTTCGAAACAATTTACGCTACCCAGACCGATGCTATATGTACAGGCAAGCCTCCACTTTGTATTTACGCAGCTTTTTTTTAATCATCATGGAATGAAGACAACTCATGAAACGATATCAGTCAACTGGATTTCCTTCTTCTTCGTCTGGAGTTCGGGGGTGAAGGATGGGCCGTTCCGCTTGTTCCTTACCTGCCGCCATGCCTACACAGGGTGTCCCAAAACGACCGCATGAACTTTGCACATCTAGATTCCTTGTTGGGAGTACATAAAAACTGCCAAAAGAAGCGTTCCTATACGATCCATAGTTTACGAGAAAAATATGAAAAACAAAGTATGACGTCACTGCCGGTGCAAGAAAAAAACCCTTTATTGGACATATCAACAACAGTATTGGCATATTTTTCCAGATGATAATGTGGTCCCAGATCAATGCGCATGCAATCCGGCCACAGAAACATCAGGAACGTTGGTCTCTTAACGTGTGGGCCGTCATAATCGGGGATCGCCTCTTGGATCATATCTGTTGCCTTAACGGCACTCGGGACAGTCGTACTTGGTGTTTCTCAATGAGGTCTTAACAGAGTTCCTCGATGACATACCATTAGTGGTAATACAGGGACTTTGGTTCCAGCATGATGGGGATCAGGCGCATTTCTGTGCTCATGTACATGCTTGGCTGAATATGGAATACCCCGGCCGCTGGATCTCACGTGGGAGTCCGATTCTATGGCAGCCACGTTTGCCAGATCTTACACAGTTGATTTTTTCCTATGGGGACATCTCAACAAACTGGTGTACCGAGACGTACTGACAACACCAAGGGACTTAGTTGCTCGTCTGCATGCTGCTTGTACTTCGGTGGACCCCGCGATGCTGCAAAGTTTGATGACAGTCATTCCTCGGCGTGCTCAAGCCAACCTCGACATGCACGGCGGATACTTTGAACATCAGCTTTAAATTGTGCATATACCGCTGCTGATATGTTCAATAAAGTGTTTTTTCTTGCACCAGCAGTGTCGCCATACTTTGCTTTTGTTATTTTTCTCGTAAACTATGGATCGTACAGGAATGCTTCTTTGGGCAGTTTTTATGTCTTCCCAACGAGGAATCTACCTGTGCAGAGTTTATGCGGGACCATGTATTTTGGGACACCATGTATGTTTCTTTTTTTCTTCGACTGCTGACTGGGAGAGCCATGTGGAATTCGTGAGACTGATTGAACTAGTTGGTGCATCTTAAATTAAGTGAATCTTCATAATTATATAAGTTTGCTGCTGTTACTTTTTCCAGTGGATAGCAAGATAGACACGAAAGATGTCTTCACTAGTATATTCTTGCTCATCTACTTCGTGAGTCTTCCTATAATTGTAGCGTTCACATGCCTTTTCTATTGTTAAAAAATTAGGTTTGCCTATCGGATATACATGTCGATTACCATGACTTTTTTTGCAGTTGCGTTTCCTCAGAATTCGTATTTTTAGCAGATGGACTATGATAGACTCGTGCCACCAAGTTCAACAGTATTAGCATAATAATCATTATGTTACATATGACATAGATCTGGTGTCAAAAAGCTTTAAGAACCGACGTATTCCATTTACTTGTCTGGCTATAATTGTCATTTTAAAATCAATATTATTTAGTCTAAAATTTGTGGGGCTTAGGTATAAGTAAATAAAAAAAGAATTCGCATGTGATTGTTTGGTTCTTGTCATTCATCATCTGGTTTCTGATTCTGAGTAAGTTTCTATTTATATGTTTCTTCCTCAGGTCACAATCTTCATCTCTTATTTATATGTATCAAAGGGTTTGCGACCACAATGCTAATTTAGTTAACTACATATAAAATTAAATATTTTTGCCTTTAACAAGCAACAACAAATTTTAAACTATAGTCAGTTCATATACCATTTTATAATAACAGAAGTAACTGAATATGGAATATTAACGTATGGAATATGTTCCTTACCTTGAAGGTGATTAGGTAATATATTTAAACCTTCTATATTTTTATTTATATTTATATATTTAAACATTTCACGTAGAACTTCCATAAATCTAATTTTGTGAACTTTTAGAAGCAACTGTGTATTTAAATTGTTATACACAATAAATGAAACATCCAGAATTCTCTAATATAGAATATTAACATATTTCGTGTTCAGTGCTAATTAAAAACGTAATTACCATGCGTTAACGAAGGTAATGAACTTTAATATTTCAATATAACATATTAAATACTTGAAGCATATATTACTCGTTTATTAAGTTATTATAAGGATATATACATACTTATAATTGGCAGGATTATCCAATTATAAGCATATATTACTCGTTTATTAAATCTCTAAGAAAATATTAGCATTTATTATTAGAATAAAAAAAATTAATTGAATTATAGTCTGTATCTGTAAATCAGCTCAAAGTTATAATTAATAACCTGTAAATATCATTATAATATAATCATTATAAAATATCATTGATTCATTATAATATGGAAACATTAATCTGTATAGTTTCATTAATATGAACAATAGTGAAAACACTGAGTTCGAATGAATTCAAAATCAATTATTTTTCTAAGAATATCCGTCAATTGTCATTCCATTTTTTAATACCAGTTACCGTATTCTCTTAACAAGAGTATTAGAAAGAGTCTACCCTAAAAGCATGAATGAGTAACAGTATTAAAATCGATCAGGAGTCTGATAAATGGGTCACGCTTTCATTAAACGAAGTCATGTCGCCGTCTTGGTATAGCCTTCAGGGCTGGTTACCAATTTAACAACGCAGCCGACCGCATTAAAGGATCTCAATTTAAAATGGCAGGATTATCCAATAACTTCATGTAACTCCCATATGTTCGATACATTTCTCTGGCTCGTTCTGATTTTGATCTTGAAACAGCTTTTGCTTTCTTAAATCGATAAATATATCTTTTAGAATATAAGACTCTTAAAGTATGTAAGGAGCTAAAATGTTAGGATCTGCTCTCTTTACAGAAATGCAACGTTACTCTCAGAACGTTTTAATCAATAATTTTAGAAGTCGTGAATTTCCATAATTATCACCGCTGTTATCTATTAACTATGAAATAATCAATAGCTATGTAATTCATGTTTCTTTACAGTAGCAAAGCTGAATACTTTATTGAATTTTACCTAGTGGACAAAGACGGGATTTATTATCGTATGCAAAGATAAAGTCAAAACATTCGATATTTCTTACAAAAATCAATAACATACCAAAATCAGGGTACAAATGCACTAAAGATGAGTGTACGAATTCGAGTTACCCCAAATAAAATAACATTAAAGCCATTACACGTGCTTCATTCTAAACACGGATGAAACAATAATACTGAAAAAATTAGATGAAATTAAATAATTTTAAAAGGAGCATATCTTTAGGATTTTCGGATTCTGGAGATAAAAATGATTTTTCTTTCCGTACAGTTTTGCCATTGCTCGATTTGAAATTGTTGAGTTCGTTAATCAAAAATTCGTTAAAATTATACAAAATATGAAATAGATAATAAAACAAATTCCAAATTCCGAATTTGGGCTTCCAGATGGCCATTTTTGGGTAGAAACGAACGTTATAGAAAATTTGGTAGTTCTAGGCACTATTGTTTTATCATAATGCGAGAAACATACATACATTCATGCAGATACTTCATTATTTCATTTCTTTAAATATAATACAGGGCGATAATATTTGGTGGCAACAATATGAAAAGTGAGCCGACATTTATCGTGAACCAACGCAAAATACCAAACGAAATTAAAAGTCGTTCTGGGCAAATTGCCCCTTCGGACTAATAACAGAAACAATAAACAAATACATACGCTTTTAAAAGTCGTAAAGCAAATTGGATGCATTATTGATAAGGCTTCACTTTTTTATTTAAAAAGTTCTATTATAGATTTTTAACTCGATTTAACTTCCACTTTTTACTGTAAATCCTCCAGTGCTTTGAATTTACATTTTGAAACAATGCCCCAAATTAGCCAAACCAGATTTTATAAAGAAAAAGTAAAATACTGTTTAAATATATACCGTACTCCTCCCGTTGCGTATTCCACCCTTCTTAGTTTTCCAGCTTAAATTTTAGAAAGTTCTGATTTACGATAATAACATAAAATATATGCACAAATAAAAAAATTATTTCACGTAAGTAAAAGGATCATTACTGGAATTAATAAACCGTTTGAAATCCATATAATTATACTGTAATATATCACTATAAGAAGATTAGTCTGTTTATATGTGTGTTTTTACTGCGCTATAATTATCAGATTTAAGCTGTCTCTTTACAGTGTGTATTTTTCTCCGCCCGATTTTCAAGTGTTGAAATTAGTAGGGAAAAATCTGATGTATACACAACATGACTTCCTTGTATGGAATATTAAATTATACGCATTTCGTATTTCATTTAAACTTATTGGATTGAATTAAATCTACTTCGTCGATAATGCATAAACCATAACAGAATAAATGCAGTCTTTAAAATTCACTATATTTGTTTACCATAGCTACACTCTGGCTCTAGGTTCCCCTAATAGCGTTACATCTCATTCATTGTATAACTCAGAATGCATAAAAATTATGTGTATCATCTGAAGAATTATCTAATCGTTGCCACATGTTCTATTCAAATAATGTGATAAATCTAAAACAATGTATAAAAGAAATTAAACAAACAAATAAACAAAACAAACAAACAAAAAAAAAGGGGAGGTAACAGTTTTCACAGACGATTCAGTATTTCTCATTCAATTAATTCAGTTCTCACTTCGCGACAAGGCAAAAATACATAAAAGCTCAAAATATCTATATAGATATTTGATCTATATAGATATTTTGAAAGTAGTAAATCTTAAATACTTATTTCCTCCAATAAATTCGAGAATGGATTAAGCATGATTTAATTCGTAACAATAAAAGAAGACGCTATCTTTGTTAATACGAAGATTGGCAACACATCCACTATTCTGCTATGTTTCAAATGTAAACAAATATGGCTACTATCACAAAACAATTAGTTAGTCGCACTTAAACAACTTTTAAATTATTGATAATTCTACAACTATAAAATGCAAGTTAACTAAAGGCATAAAAACCTTAACCGGAAGATAATAACAACATAATTCAATCATACTAGCAAGCAAAAATTGTACAGTTTACAAACATATAAAAATAAATACTGAGCTCATTGAACAGAGTAACAGATTGTGTATATATATACATTTACATTATATATTAGTGCGGCCAATTGCAACCAAAATGCGAGATTCACATCTACATATTATAGTAGTCCTATATACAAAATTTCGACGTTCTGACGGTAATCGCTTTTGAGTTATGCAAGAGGCATACGTATATACGTACGTAGTACGTAAGCATAGACGCCAAGAAAAAATCTCTTCAGAATCCATTTTAAATCAGCTTTATAATTTTTTTTTGGATAAAAAGAGTCCTTTATTCTGTTCTTTCGTACAGATGTCACGGAAAAACATCATTAAATTGCATTGGATAGCCGTCAAAATGGATATTTTCATCGAAATATAATACCCGATTACGATACTTCCTTTTACTTCGTACGAGGGAGTAAAAATGAACGATAAATACTATATTTAAAATGTAAAACATTGTTTCGCTTGTTTAGGGACGTGTAAATTTTGCTTTTTCATCATCTGTCTTTGAATCAAAACAATCTGTGAGAAGAAAGAATTTGGTGTAAAATTCACACGAATTGATACTAAAATTAATTGTACACAGATTGAAGAAAGTAATACTACTCATGCTGTCGCAGCAATAAAAATATGCTTCGATAATTTATTGTTTATCTCAGTTCGTTTGCTAATTTATCGGGTCCAAAATTGTGTGCAAAATATATTGGTCTTGTAATTTTTACAAAGCTGATTTCTTTAAAGGTAACCACTTCATCGTTATACAGTACTCAAATGTTTTTTACTTTTCCCCCTCCATAGGTAAAGCTCTCAGTTTAAGAAAGAAATGTTCCTTTCTCTTTCACCAGCTGCAAGAACTTAAGAAATTCGTGGCAAATTGACTTGAATCGCCGACTTGTCATACTTAGGGAGGGTTGAACAGTGTCGCTCTACCCAGGGGAAAAGAATCTTTTGCGCTCTGAAGTCTGTTATCTAAAAATTAGAAAAGGCAATCCCCTAAAGGTATTGCTTGACGATGTTTCAAATAAGCAGTAGTTCCCATCGCAATGCCAGCTGAAAAGGAGATAGAACTGTTTTTTTTTATTTCCAGGCTTAACTGAAGTTTCCTTTGTGTGAAAAGCAATCCTCTTACTCTCTTCAGAGCGGGTCTGGAGAGAGTATGATCAATTAGGCCATAAACCTCCTGTTTTCATTTCCGACGCATTCTGGAAGCTGGAAGGCACAAAGCCACAAATCTTTCCGCGGGCAACATATTTAATCCTGACTATTGTGTCTCGTAGATGACGTTTGAGGATATATTTTATAACAACAAGTCTGTCTCTGAAAAACCGTAATTTTATTAAAGTTGCCAAGACTTGATTATTTCTGCCATTTAGGAAAATGAAAATTGTGGAAAGACATTTGTGCACATAGGCTGTATTAACTAGCACGTGTACTTGCGGCATGGAAGCTGCTTTTGAATTCAATAAAATAAATTCATGTGTACCAATTATATTTATTACAGAAAATTATAACTCATATTTAACAAATGCAAAATATAACTCTATTTTAAACATTCATAATTGTTTCAAAATATTAAATACACACATGCTTGATCCATTCAGAGTAATAGAATAAGTGATCTAAATAGTATTTGATAAATTTCTAATAATATTCGATAATCAGATCAGAACGTTTCACGTTGATATATCGGATCCTTGTGTTCGAAATTTTATTTTCATGTAAACAATTTCCTTTAATATTTTTAGGTGTATTTTAACTGTTTCTCGGTTCATTCGCTTGTTTCACATAGAGAATGCAGTGAAAAAAATATATTATCTATCTATAAATTTTGGGCAAGTGATTCCCAAATTAAACTAAGGCTAATCTTAACTACTTAACTTAAAATGGTTTAGGCAGGCATAAACTGACTCTGTACCAAGATTAAACTGCAATCTTCTTTTGATATTTTGACTTTTATAGATTTTTAAATATGCATTTATAAAATGCTTTAAAGGTTTAAAAGTCGAAACGCTCGAGACAACCTTTTATTCAAACGACCATGACCGCCTGAAAAGGCCGAGATTGGAATATTATTTCTTCCTTCCTCTAAGGTATGCAGTAGCAGTGCAATTTCCCCAACTGCATTACATCAGCTTATTGCAGACAGCTTGTCCTAAAAGGCTAATGAAGCTTCTTTGTTAGGAAGCAGAAATGACGCAATTTGAAATGAGTTAATGGGCGGGGAGGGAAGGAAATTGAAGGACTGGTAATAGCCGGGAACGAGCGCTTTGATATTTTAAGCAAGCAGGTTTATGAAATCTTCGGCTTTTCACAGGTAAAACTGTTAAAACAAGTCTTCAGAATATTAGACCGTAATCAGAAGTTTTTAGATTTCCCTCTTTATTTTATCATTACTGCAAAAATTTCAATTTTAATTGAGGCGTTAGACGATTTTAAATGACGTTTCAGACGATATTTAATGACATTATGATGTCTTATTTTAAATCCTTTGTAAATAATTCACATTATTTTAATAATATATGTATTTCACATGTTTTCTAAGTAAAGTACTTATTGATTAATTAAACATGTGAGAAATATTTGAAATAAATAATAAAGATTGAGCAGCCAATATATTTGAATTACAAAGTGTAACGAAAAAAAAATGTCTTGCAAACTAAACATTGTAACAAACATGTACCAAATATTAGATTTCAAAGCAAAAATAAACATAAATTTAAGTTTTTTAGCGTTATTGTTATAATCATTGTTTATACATGCTCTTATAAATATATATAACAAGAAAAATTTGAAATTTATTAACCCAAATGAGCTAGGCTATTAGTTTTGAAACGGCATTTTGCGGCGAATCATTATAAAAGGCTGCACCACTTTTCAAATTCATGCCACCAAATATTATCGCCTTGTATTATATTTAAAGAAACTAAATAATGAAGAATATACATGAATGTATGCATGTTTCTCGCATGGTGAAAAAATAACGGTATCTGGAGACTTAACATTTTGAATCACATAGTCCTCCACCCGAAAATGGAAGCCCGAAATTGGAATTCGTTTTTTTTTGTCTGTTCCATAAACTTTAACGCACTTTTAATTAAAAATCTCAAGCATTTCAAAGCGAGCAGTGGCAACACTGTAGGGAATTAAACACTTTTATCTCCAGCTCGCGAGACTGTTTATCAGAAATTCTAAAGACAAGCTGTCTTTAAATATTTTTAGCCCATTGTAGCGTTAGCCCTAATGCTCTCGGAAAAAAATACCGTTGGGCGCAGTATAAATAGATTTTATTTTGATAATAATTTGTCATTTTTTTTTCAGAACTATTCTGGTTTATCAGCTCTCTTCAGATATTGCATTCTACCCAGAATAGATAGAGTTTCATTGAGGCAATTGACTTAATGTTTGCATTATTCAAACGATGCATCCTGTAATAAAGTACAATAGAGCAGTTAGATATTTATGTCCGTTGAATATGTAAAATTTCTACTAAAACTGCTACCGTTAATCTATAGCATTTTTTGAAAGAAAAATGAACACTGCATTTTTCATTGCAATATCATTCATAAATTATTATTTTCCTCTTCAATTCAGTCGTGAATTTTATTTCCCTTCGCTTTACCATCGTTCAAAGGGTTTCCCAAGAGCATCGGAATAAGTAACAGTACGCATATTTTCTTCCTCTGGGTTTCCTTTGTATACTCTTTGAGCGCATAATTGTTTTTCCTGAGCCACTTCAACGAACAAAGGATACAAAATTTGAAATGGAAAGTGAGATTGGTGCGAACGTAATCTTGTTTGCATTATAAAATATTCATTTTTAGGCTTGGGAGAAAGGATGTTCCTGTAAAAATGGATATTACTTTTCCCTCTAACGAGACTTCTAATTGGATTTGGACAAAATTTACGTGGACGTGTTAACAATTAACAGCAAAAAGAGGGAGTTTCTCTTTCGTTTGTTGAAACTGGCAGTGAAAAAGAACAATGGAGCTATTTTCTTAAAGCACTCCGGGATTTTTTTTTTTTTCGGGATAAGATAATTATCGAAATAATCAGCAGCGTTGCTCATTTAGCCTGAGTATATTTTTTTTATTTTCCTTGAGTTTTTGAAAAATCTGTGGCTGAAAAAAGCAATTTTTTTATCCTCTTTTAATGCACATTGTTATTTGGTTATATTTTTTCCCACTCGCATTTCTCTTTAAGATAAAGAATAAGGAATTTTATTTTTTTTTCGAGGTACTGCTTTTGATAGGTAAATAATTCACAGTAGCAATTTATTTTGTAATGCAAATGGTAAATTTAGCAAATTCTTATGCCTTTTTTTATTGGAAATTACGTTCAACTGTTTCACTTTTATTAAACTTATAATTATGCCCTCTAATTATTATTTTTTTATCCAGATATTTTTTATTATTCCCTTTCTTTGTTTCTTCGGCTGTTGTCGTTATTAGCTTAAAGTCTCAGTTCAAATGTTATTAGTCTTACTCTCAAATATTCGTAATGTGATTTTCTTAATGGCCCGAAAGTTAAATGATCACTTGCTTGGAGAATTCGTTGTATAATCAAAAGTGAATTAACGTATCCTTCATTTGCTTTGATTCATATATCCCAAATGTGAACATATTCAATAGTTCAAAAATAAAAGTACCTATTTCTTTAATAGATCTTAATATTTAAAATAAGCCGCAAATGGTCAAAATTCTAATAACGTCGGTAACATAAATCAGAAACAAAGCACGCAAATAGAAAGCTACCAATCAAAGAACCAAGCCTAAGACTGGTCAAAGAAACGGCCTGGAACCCCATGTAGGAATATCAGATAACAGATAATGTACTATTAGATTATAAGATACGCAGCACTCCGATAACATTAAACCCGCTATACCGGATCATGGTTTGGGAATAAAGAAATTATGTATGTGTGAATTGGTAATACGGTATTGTAGTGATTAGTATTTTTGGCATTGTGGCAATGCCAAAATCATATATGAGGTAGAAGTATTTCTAATATGATGGCGAAGATGGAATTTCAAAAGGGCATAGCGTGTTATCTTATAATATAACTTCTTCTTCTGAGTATACGATTGCGACCGCTTACTAATAATGTGGCTCAAGATGTTAAGAATCACCTTTGCTAATATGGAAGTAAAACAGTTAAAAAATTAGATATGTTTTTTACACCAATCAATATGGCGGCACTTTCTGTGATATCGCTTTCGTTTGAAACGTGTTCCACTGAGGTGATACTATCTCTGACTTCGTTTCCGGCAAGCAGGTGATCCAACATGATAGCACGGCACTTACGTATTAATGCAACCACCTTGACCCAATTTGGCGATTTTTATTGATGAAAATATAAAAATCACTTTCGTGGGCAAGTTGGTGGTTTTTGTGTCTTTTTTTTAAGAAAGACTTGTAAGCTGTTGATATTTATCCTAAATCGGTAAACATTATCAATATATGAAAAAAGAACATTCCTTATCAATTTAAAATACAGATTTAAATTATTCAATAAGGATTACCTGATACATTAAAAATATACATTCTTCTACAAATCTTTGTGTAATTTGTTTGCACCTTTCTTCTCCCGAAGTAGACAGCGATCTGTTTTCACTTAAAAACAAAACATTGCGGAGATTCGGAATCTAGCAACACTAGGCAACAACAACTATCTAGGAATAGCATTCCTTGTTGTTTCCTTTAGAAAAGTTTCAGCAAAATTCTGTATTACTGCAGAAATTGTTTTCACTGTCGGCTAATTCTATAAGCTCAAAGTTTAAAACTACAGCAAAACATATCACGATTTGTTTATAAAAACTGTTGGAACTTGGTATATAACAAAAAAAAAAAAGAACGTTTAGGAAAATGGCGGCATTGCTTGACTGAAGGATTGTTATAAACTTGGCTGCCGGAAGAAAGGTTATGCACATGGTTGCCAGAATTTATCTCATTCTGAAAATTTGGCGACTTCTACTAATGATAATAGTAGAAGTTTCTTAATACGTAAAACTATTAATACGTAAGTTTTAAGTTTTATCCTAAGTTTATTAACAGTTATTTTAAGATTTGTATCTTTCCTATCTTATTCTAATTTCAGCTTACAATTTCTTGCCAGAATGTAAATTCAGAAAGGCAGTTAATGCAAATGAGAAAGAGTACTATTTAAGTCGTGACTTCACCGACTTCAAGAGAGAGACCTGATTCCCTGACTAGCGCACGTTTGCCTTTTGGCTACGTCTCTCTTAGCTGTTACTACGCTCGGCCATACCTTAGGCCCTTGCTTGGCTTCACCGATTTAAATAATACTTAGGAGCCAACTAGTTAGATCTCTGGTACTTTCAGCTATACCCTTTTAATAGCTTAGTTAAGCTAGTTTTAGTTTAAATTATTATCATTTTAAGTTCAAGCCCGAGTGGAGGCTTTGTGTAAAGTTCCAGGTAGGAACTGAAACAAATATACTGAAAAAATAAGGATTATAAACCCTCTTTAAGTCTTACGTGTTCTGTGTCTCACTTAAGCGATTATTCGCTTATTAAGGTTCGTGAGGTTCTAAGTTAGAACTTTAGATTTAAATTGAAAAACCTCACAAAGTAAACTTGCCAACTGATGGCCCGTTTGGTGGATGTTACTTCGGCGCAATGATTACAATCTCTGATTACTTGCGCAAATAAAAATGATTGAGATCATTTATAAATGAGAGCTTGAGCTCATTCTAAATCTGATACAAAACTCAAAATTACGAACAAACGATTATATTTAAAGTAGTCAGGAGACATAAAATACATACACAGTTCTCAACTGCAAGAAAAAGAAACTTGAATGCATTGGAAATGCTAAGTTTATAGCGGTTATCAAGAAATAAATATTAGTCCCACGTGATTTCTACAATTATAACTTAAAGCTGTGGTGCAATTTACTTTTGGCTACAACACACGTGCTATGCGCTTTAACATTAACATGAATACTGGATAAATTCTAATGGCAGGAGAGACCGGCAGCTGTTATACCCAGCTCTATTATAATTGTATTTTAGTAACTTCCTGTAATATGAATCTGCACTTTAAACTGTTCGTACTTTCTTCGAACAACAGCCGTGTATTCGCATTCCAACCTTCACTTTGCTATCAGGTACACTGTGAATTCACAGTTTAGATTATGAATAATAATCTCTTTAATGTTCAGGCTACAGGGACATACTACTATACGCTGCTATCGTAAGTAATTTACAATATAGAGAAATGTCTGCAAATAACATGTGTTAAAGTGTATGCATGTTGAGTTCACTTCAGAGAATAGTCAGAACTCCAGATAATCTGCTTATATATTTATGAGTATATACAAGATTTCGTCTTATTGCGCACGCACTTCGATAAAGAATGAATCAATATGTCTAATAATTGGCTGTATCTCTAGTTTAGTTAATTCTGATCTTCTCCTATATTTTTATTCTCTGACCATACAGCGTGTACTACTTAGATTGTTCTCTGAATAATGTGTCAAAATAAAATGTAACTGTATGAAAAAATGCTGTTATACATTACACATAGGATATCCAAAAGGTATGTATAAGAAATGTTAAAAATAGATTGCAATTTTCAATGATATTTTTATATCACATTTTATGTTTGTAGAGACATTAGGTCTTTTAGAAGCAGAAGAGATGAAAAATGAACAATGCCCTCGCCGGGACTCGAAGCACGGACCTCTCAAATACGCGCCGAGCGTGCAGACCACTGCATCACGAGGGCATGCTAAAAAGACGGGAAAAATGCCTTATATTTTAAGTAAAAAAATTCACTTTTATTTTAGGTGAACGCTTTCATTTTAATGACCATTGGCAATACATTTAAATGCCACATAAACAAACTTCTAGCATCAATAAAATAAAAACATATTTTTGTAATTTACATTTACAAATTTGGAAATTAAGCTCTTTATTAAAATAAAAATTTGATAGATATAATTGAATTCCAACTGGAAAAATGTTTCATCATTTCCTATATTTAGGCAAATAACTCCTTTTACTGTTTCCAGATGGTTGCCAGTTCCAGTCATAAAAGTAAAAATAAAACAAGGATACTAGACTTAAGTAAAATAGAATTCTTAAGTATACAGAAAGAAAGCGAAGAATGTTAGAAATACTCTCTACTTCAGTAAAAGAAACAAATGGAGAAACTTCTTGTGAATAAAATAAATTAAGCAAAGACAAACGACCTTCATTTACAAAATGGAATTCTCTTCTCTACAAAAACGAAAACTGCGTTCTGTTATTAAAAGAGAGATTAAAAAGTGTATTTTAAAGAATTAGATTAAATTAAGCAAAAAAGAAATAAAGAATAGTAAATTCTGAGACCATTAAAAGCAATTTCACTGAATCAAGAATGTATATTTATGGAGATATTTTGTTCGGAGTGTTTTCAGGAAACTATTTTTCTGAAAATTAATCAGATTCCCATAAAAATGAGACCGATAAAGATAATTCAAATTGCGTAGCATATCAATATTTTGTCTAAAATATTAATTTGGCCTTTTTTATGAAATTGAAAAAAGAGATCCAATGCAGATAAAGAAGCAAAAAATACCTCGGAGTTTTTTGCAGTAAATCTTTGAAACAACAATTTTTAAGATAAGCTTTGCAATACATGCTCCGAGGGATACAGCATTTTCTTAGGCGCATGAAAAATATTATTCAAATTTCCCCCGTAAATCTGCTGTCATTTTTTCAAGCGTGATGGCATTTCGCACTTTTCACGGTGTAATCTACTTCTCGACTTTTGTCTCCTGCATCGAGGTAGCCTTTTCATTGCATTCATAAATAGATCTCTAGAATCCCACTCTTTCATCTAAATCTTCCTGGCTTGTCTCCAGGTCCCATTATTGCACGCTCGATCGCACTGAAGCACTGACCCGAAGACCCTCTATAAAAGCGCTACTGAATGGAACTCATCTGCATATCCCATGCATCCGGAACAACCCAGTCATAGTAAAATTCCTCTGCCTTTCTGGAAAGCATGGAGAGCTTCAGTTAATTAATACTTCCCCTTCATCTGTCTTGAGCTGGCAGAGATACAAAGATTTAATTAAAGGTGAAACTTCTTTGACTGCTCTCGATATGTGTATGGACAGTTTTCTGCGGTAAAAGCGATAAATGAAAGCTCGGGCATATGTATATGGTTCTGCATAAACACGCATGTATAAGGAATGCCTGAATAAATCGATGCGAACTGATAAAATATTCAGATGCTGGGAATTTATTAATTAAATATTTGAATAATAATTAATATTTAGTTTTTAACTCCGAAAGTATGCGATTACGTTCCATATAATACCTAATTTCTGTTCTTTAAAACCTTTCAAAGAGATTTAATAACTCTAAATTTCTCCTACAAATCATTTGTAATAAAGTATAAGTGCAGTATACGAAATGTAGCGAGAAACAGTAAAATGGATTGCAGACAAAATATAGTTATTATGAAAATGTGCTACTAACATTTAAGCACTAAGCATAACGAAGTGAAACCTAAAATGACCGAACAGCGTTACCATTGTTTTAAATAGATACAACAATTCACAACAATGTTTTAAATATATACAAGTAAGGATTCTTTTAATTGTTTTTTTTTAAATTACAATTTTGTGCACAATTTTTATTCTACTTTTATATTCGTCTCTTCATCAACAACTCTAATATCTAAATACCTAACTTTAATAAATTAATTCCACCTACATATGTACTCGATTTGTTTGCCTGTCTTTCTATTGACTTATCAACATATTTGCTTATAATGACTGGTCTGTATGTATGAGCGAATATGTATATATGCAGCGCTTGCATTATTTTTCTATTTTCTTAAAACCCCGGTAATCGTTTTTTCAAGAATCGTTTTTTCAATCGTTTTTTCAAGAATATATAATGACACTGTTTTTTTTTTTGTAATTTATAATAGATTAAAAACTTTTAGGAGTTCTACATTTTTTTAATATTTTTAACGTATTTTTTAGTATTTATTTGAAAATTTTTACTTCGATTCGCAGATGCAGAACTGATACTATTTAATATATTTTTTTAGGGGTTTGGGTTTCTTATGTAGGTGAAAAGTTTTTAATTTTCGGGGGAATAATAAAAGTATTTATTTTATTAATTCAGAACCT